>RJWT010010929.1:0-23733 GCA_004365215.1 Cuniculus paca | reverse complement strand
TACCTGAGGAGTCACCAGGAACCACCAGAAGCTATGAGAGCAATGGAAAAAATTCTTCTTTGGCACCTCCAAAATGAACCACTCTGGCCACCATCTTGATTTGGGACCTCCGGACTCCTGAGCTGCCACAGTGAGCCATCTAGATTGCTCATTTGTTAGAGCAGCTCTTCAGGCTTTGGCATGAGTGACCTCTCACTGGTAACAGCCACCATTCACGTAGCATCTGGAATCTGCCTGTCAGTGGTCCTCTTCGGATGGAGGAGGGAATTCTGTACTTCAGAAGAGAGAACAGAAACATTACAAAAGGAAGGAACAAAAGAGTATCCTATAAATCTCATGGGACTTTAAGCTCTATTAGACCTGTAATATTTAACAAATACCTGACATCAGGCAAAGAATGTCCATGTATTAACATTTCTATTGAAAGATGTTCATGATTCCATTTAGAATTTATGTAAACTGTCATGAAAGATGATGTAAACTAGGCAGCGAGAAGAGGAGAAGGAAATTATACTACCATCGGTGAGCATTTACCCTGTGGAGCCTTGCTTAGAAGTTCTGTTAGTGTTCAGGTTAGTGCTGGGTGAAGGATGCTCAATTTTGGTGACATACTTCAGACATAGGTCATTATTATCAAGTTTTTCATTTATCAGGGATGTGCCTGGTGCTGAAGAATCCTAACTGGAAGCCATAAGTTTGACCCCATACTTATCGCACCAAATTCCTCCAATAACAGCCAGGTTCAGACTCAGAATCAGCTCAGAGTGAGACCAAGGCCATACCTGACCCAGCAAGGGAGTGAATTTCAGGAATTCAATGCCAACATCCGGCTCTGGGAGGAGAAGCAAAGCCTTGATTCTAATCAAATGGTATCAGGATGGGTCAGAGGCAGTGGCCTAAGTTCATCCCTAATGCAAGAGGACTTCAGAGTGCAAAATAGCCCTAAAACAATTGCTTCACATATTATCAGGATAAAATATAAAACATGAACAAGGTATGTGGGCCAAATAACCGGCCATCCTGATTCTGATCATTGCACTATGTTTTTATAAGATAAATATTTTTAGGGAACAAGCAATGAATAAAGAGATGTCAAGTCTGCAATTCAGTCTCAAATGGTTCAGGAAGAAAAATAAATAGTTATATACTGTGTTAGTCAGATTTCTGTCACTGTGATAAAATACTTGGAGGAAACGTTTATTTGGATTCACAGTTTTAGAGGTTTCAGTCCATGCTCACTTGGCTTCGTTGTTTTTGATTCTGTAACAAAGCAGTAGCTTGACGGGGAGCATGTGGTAGAGGGAAGAGGCTCACTGATGGTGGACAGGAGAGAGAGAGAGAGACAGAGACAGAGAAAGAGACAGAGCCAGAAAGAGAGAGAGAGTGAGAGACACAGAGACAGAGACAGAGACATAGAGTGACAGAGAGAGCACCAGAGAGCCAGAGAGGAAGGGATTAGGGACACGATATAGTCACCAAGGATACACTCCACAACACACTCCCTTCAACTAGGTGCTACTCCTAACAATCTATTCAGCTATGAGTTCATCAGGGGGTTAATCCATTGACAGAGTTATTACCCTCATGTTCCAATCACCTTCCTAAAGGTCATCAGCTCTGACCACTGCTATCCTGGGGACCAAGCACCCAAAACATATGTCTTGGAGAACATACCATAGCCAAACCATAACACATATATAGAGAGAAAAATGACAAAGCAGTGTAGTCTAGAGTTATCCACTGGAGAATCAGGATGAAAATCACCCAGGAGTTTTTGTGCTGCTCTTACAACCTTTCTGTTGCAAGAACAGGTCCCCCCACAAAAAAAAAAAATCAACAAACTTACCTAACTCAGTCTCTCTGGTACATGGTCTCTGTCATGGCACTATTGACATGTAGTATTATATGAATATTACTAGGAGCAGGGAGGGTAGTATGCTGTTCTGTGCTTTGTATGATGGTTAGCAACCTCCCTGGGCTCTACCCACTAGACACCAGTGACATGCCCAAGTTGTGACAACAAAAAATATCCTGAGACATTGCCAAATATCCCCTGAGATATCAAAATCACCCCAGTCGAGAACCACTGTTCTTGAATTCCACTTCCTGTAGATGTTGATGGGAAGAAGGAAAATAGCAGTAGGGGTGATATAAGAAAAGGGCTCATCCTCTTCATAATCATAGATGCTTTGATTCATTCAACTACATTAATAATATTGTATTGATTTAATTCTGGTTCTGGACTCCACTCTGGCCTGGGTTTAGCAGACACAGATGGGTACAAGTCAGGGTAGGGTCTGTCCTCCCAGAACTTACATCTACCTAGGTAGAATACAACACAAACAAGCAAATGAGTAAATAAAACCACTTCTGAAAACAATGTGACAAATCATCAGCAAGTAGTTGACAAAATGACCCAACAAAGTAATACGACAAAAATGACAAAAGGAGAAAATAAAACAGGCAGATGAGGGTTAATGCGACTGGGGAAGCAACATTACATGTGATGGCCAACATCCTCCTAAGATAGCCCTCTGTGCACTGGAAGAGAGGATGAGTTATGGTTTAGATCTGAAATATTACCCCAAATTCTCATGTATGTGAAAGGTCATTGGATCATGAGGATGTTATACTCATCAGTGGACTCGTCCAATTACGAGTTCAGTAGCCTACTTGCTGTTAGACTGGGCCTAGTTAAAGGTGGGTCACTGGGGGTGTGGTCTGGAAGGGCATATTCTTATCCCCTTCTCCCCTCTCTCTCTGCTTCCTAACCACCATGACCTGAGCAACTTTTCTCTGCCAGAACTTTCTGCCATGTCTTTCCTGCCTTGGAAACAGCTGACTATGGACTGAATGCTCTAAACCATGAGCCAAAATAAACCTCTCCTCCTCTAAGTTGTGAATGTTGGTTATTTTGTCTCAGGAGCAAAAAAGTGACTAAGACAGAATGGAAAAGAAAGATCCTATATATCATCAGGTCAAGAACCCAGTACAAGGTCAGGAGACTTGGAGTCAAAAGACCCAAATTCTGTCCTTCTTATCTGAATAATTGCAGGTTAGAAGAAATTTTTAAGTCCCAACTACCTCATCTATCAGTGAGAATGACAGATCACTCATGGAGCTACGAGATAGATGTGAAATTGTTATTTATGAACAAGCAAACACTCTAGATGCATCATTTAAAAAATAGTTTTGTTCCTCTATGAAACCAATACATCTCATTACAGAAAAATTTCAAGAGCAGGAAATGCAAGTTAGACTTTACCCTTTATCTTGGTCTTTTTCATTCATTTATCCAATTATTATTTTTTTGTGTGTGTGGTACTGGGAATAGAACTCAGGACCTTGTGTTTGCCAGGCAGGTGCTGTGACACTGAGCCATATCCCCATCCCCTATCCAATCATTATTTTTTTTATTTTAAAGAGAATAAAAACAAAACAAAACAGAGTAAAACACAACAAAGCAGATCAGAACAGAACAATTCAAGCAATACAGGTCTTCAAAACATAATGACAGGGAATTAACAATGGCTACCCAAGTGTCTCTTGTTTTCTTTGAAATGGTTGTTCATACATTCACACACAACAAACTCAAGCAAAACAAAATAATATAAAACCAGCTAAAACAAAAGAGTGAAAGCATTACAGGCCTTCAAACAAGACAATAAGAAATCAACAATGGCTACCTTAATGTCCTTTTTTTCTTCAAAAAAGCTGATCATATCTTCTTGCATATTGCAATCAAGTAGCAGAAAACAGACTTAAACCAATCAAATCAAAGAATAAAAGCATTATTGGACTTCAGAACCTGAAGATATGAGATCAGTTATGGCTGTAATAATGTCTCATTTTCTTCAATGTAGCTGTTCATATTTTGATATTTAATAAAATCTGCTCTTGTAAACTCTGTAGGAGTAGTTCTAAATATGTATAAGCATATACTTGTACATCTATCCTTTCTGTCTGTGCTATAGGCAATAGCAGAACAAAGCACAAGAAAAACAAAAGACAATAAAGACAGATAAGTAGCAGTAATAAAGAACCCAAGACAATAACAATATAGGCTTTCTAAGCTAGGTGATTGGAAGATACCAAAGGTTGTTACTTCGTATCATTGTCTTCAAGGGTTGCTCAGTTTACCAGGTATAGGCATACAGAATTGGTCTGGTCCTATGAATGTTAACTGTTTTTTTCTAAGAACTAATAAAATTAGTAGTACAATCATCTTATCTCTCTTAAGCATATATATATATATATATATATATATATATATATATACAAATTTGTATCTTTTCTTTTTCCTTCCTTCTTTTCTCCTTTTCCTTGAGTTATTATCCAATCATTATTAAGCACATATATCCAACAATGTCTAAATAATTCTACCACAGCCCATGCAGAAAGCATACAGACTACATCATAATGTATTAGATACTGTTATCTCATACTTTACTCATAAACATAAGCATTTTAAAACTTCTGTTCATAATACACTTTCTACAGTTTGAAAATATTCCAATGTGTTATTCACTTAGTACTTGTATAATTGCAATGCTTTACATACAATGAGGGTGGAATTTTTTATTTAAACAGTTAAATATAAATGTTTCATATTTATTTAAGTACATGGAAATTCATTCTTCATTTCTCTTATCTTGCAAATAATGCTGCAGGGAATTTCTTTATGATCAATTTTTAATAAACACCTCTGTGATTAGTTTTTGCGTGTGTGTTAGCTGCTTTCATTAGGTTTTTCTCCCCCATTGGGATAAATTTACAGAAATGGAATTATTGAATTGAAGGGGCGTAATGACTGCAGACACTGTATCACAGTGCAAAATCTCTCAAGGGATTGCAACTGAAGAGGCAAGATGTCCTGCATGCTCCTCACTCTGGAGACAGTTGTGGGTTTAAGTCCCAATATTCCATGCTCGTGTAATGTGAAACAAACCATTTTGCCTCCCTGAAGACTTTCCCAGTTTGTAAATAAATAAATGGATGATGATAACAGTGCCGATTTTTTTGGCATAGGGTGGTAATAGTTGACAAATACTATTTATTCATTTACACTAAGAGAAAGACTGGGATGGATTGGGGAGTAGAAAGTCACCTTGTAAGTTATAACTATGAAGTCTGATGTATTCTTTTGAGTTACACACATTCAACAATATTAAGAACTGGGAATACAGTAAAAAAAAATAGTTGTGATTGGCATTAAATAAACAGTGTGTACATCTTAATATACAGGGTGTCCTGACCCATTTCTGTAACCCCAGTTATTTGGGAGGTTGAGGCAGAAGAATTCCACATTTCAGGCCAACCTGATCAACTTAGCCAGACCATCTCAAGTCAAAAATTTAAAAGGTACTGGATGTAGTTCAGTGTGAAGGCCTGAGATCAATCCCCAATTTCTCTCTCTCTCTCTCTTTATCTCTCTCACACACACACACGCATGCGTGCGCACACACACACACACACACACACACCGTGGTTCAGTTCAGTGGTAGAACACTTGGAGCATGACTAAGACCCTAGGTTTAGTTCCTAGTGGTGGAAATAAACAAACAAAACACAAAACAACATTTAAAAATCTACCATGTAATTGCCAACTATGACTAACTGTGGGGAGACACCCAGACGACTCTCCTTGAAAAGAACAGCAGCTGTCTCCATTTTGGATAAACTTGGCCCTATTTTCATGTATTGATGTGTACAGAGCTGGCTAGGCTATTTATTTGTCCCTTCAATTGACTTTAAGCAATGTAAATTGTGCTAGCTGAGGAGCAATGTGTAATCTCTGAAGCAAAGCTATGGGTCAGTGTTACCCCGCCCAGTGACTCCTCAAATACATGGTTGAGCCAAGAGGGATGGAGAGCCGTGCCCCATGCTGTTGGGGGACCCAGCCTCAAGAAAGAGGCTATGACTTCCCAGGCCAAAAAGGATTGTACATCAGAACTGAAGCACAGACCCCAAATTATTAGATACCGCCTTAGTTGTGTTATGCAGATTGCTCTCTCTGCATTTTTTGCCCTCTGCTTATAGCAGAGGTGATCTCAGACCTCCTAACTAGCCCAGTTCTCAGTAGGCACTGCAGTCACATATTTCCTGCCACTCTCACTGCCACTCATCCCCAAGCCACTCCTCTCATGGAGAATTAATAAAACCTGGCTTGGGCTCTGGGCAAAGCCTTTCTTCCAGCGAGCCACCATCTTGGCTGAACTTAGGACCCCTTGGTTCCCCATAACTGTATATATGTCTTAGTGTCTTTATTCTTGCCCTGGGTTGCACTGGAAGTGGTAAATTGGAATTAACTCACCACAATTACAATAACTTCTCCATGGGATTACAAATATAAACCATCCTGGACTACAGCAAGGATGGGAAGGAGTTCTCTATAACATTAATTTTAAGTCAACTAGGGTTATACAACTAGGTGTTTTTTGTTTGTTTTTAAGAAAAGGTCTCACTATGTAGTCCAGGTTGGCCTTGAACTCACTGTGTAGCTCAGGATGGCCTGGAGATCTCAGAGTTCCTTCTGCCTCAGCCTCCTGAATGCTAGGATTACAGGCATGCACCACCATGCTCCACTGAAGGACTTTTAAAAGGTCTCAAGAAGTGACATCCAAAGGGAAAGCTACAAGAGCAACAAAAGCCCCAAGAGCCCTAGCTTGGGGAAGGGGTACACTTATCAACAATCACTTAGTGGCTTTCCACAGGCTCAGGTTGTCCCTACGCTGAGCTCCTACACATCACAAGCTGCCAGCCTGGGGAAGGAGGAGGGGAGCAACGGGCACAGAGGTGTCCAGGTGTCCAGAGGACTCACTGAAGCTTTTTCTTTTTCTCACAGTTTTTGGAGATTTCAGTCCACAATAGGCTGACTCCTGGACAGAGTGGCATGGCAGACAGGCACTGCAGAGGGGAAATAGTTCATGGCAGGCAGAAGGTAGCAAAGCAAGCAAGGAATTTTAGCAGCTTCTTTCTGCTTTTATACTCTATCTATGCTACTAGGATTAGGGTGGCACCAAACCAATCAGTGGACTGATTTAGTAATCACCCACCCTTGATCCCAGCATCACACACTCTAGATTCAGCAGCCTCTGAAAAAGTCCCACCTGTGACCACATGAGGCTTTGAGGGGACATCTAGAGGAAACATAATATTCTGCCCCTAGACCCCCAAATACTCCAACTCTAAGAGTTGCCAAAGTCATAACAGTTTCAGCACTGCTGAAAAGTCCAAGCCCAAAATCTCCTCTGAGATTTAACGCAAATTCGTAGTCACAGGCCCCTTAACAAATGCGAAGAAGCTGTGAGGAGTCAGCCGAGGGCCTGGGACCCTGCAGAGCGGGAGCTGTCCGCTCCCCCGGTGCTGAAGCGGAATTACAGCTCGCGCTTTGCACATCACGGAGACCCTGATAAGCCCAGAATCCTCTGGCCACGGGCGTGGACTTCGACCACAGGCGGAACTGCCGGCATCACCCACACTTTTTCACCTGGGGTTGGTGTTTTCCAGAAGCACCTGCCTGGCTTCTGCCTGTTGCCTGGCATCAAGGTAAAGAGGAAACTGTCTAGATACCAGCCAGAGACAGCAAACCAGCTTTTTCTTTCTCTCTTAGTACTGGGGATTGAAACCAGGGACTCAATCCTGCTAGGCAAATACTATGATGGTGCTACACCTCCAGCCCATTTACCTTTTTTCTTTTTTTAAATTTTGAGACAGAGTCTTGCTAGGTCACCCAGGCCTGGAACTGGCAGTCCTCCTGCCTCAGCCTGCTGGGTAGCCAAGAATACAGAGTACACCACCACACCAGGCTCAGCACAGCCTTGTGACAGCAAGCGAGAAAGCTACACATTGATCTGCTTTTCTTATTGATAACATGCACGTATTATGTAAGGACATCTACAAAACAGATAAACACTTCCAGTGTATTAAGGTTTTGGGAGTGGTTCCTTTAGAAGAGCATTGCACAGTCTGATGATTACAGAATGAAAATCATCATTGCCACCTGCAAACTGTTCTAAGAACAAGTGGAGGAGCCCTCATCTTTTAGAAGCAAATGCTCAAAAATTAAACATCAGGTGTCTCTGAGAAAAGGAGATAAATGTCCTGAGTACTCAAAGAACAATGGGAAGAAAATTAAAATGACAGTAATTTTGCAAGGTGTAGATGCGGGCAGAATGAGCAACCCAAATAGGCTCTACAGTTTCCCTTTGAAGAATGAACACCCTCAATTTTAATATTTATCATCTTTTAGTGGAATAGCATTTGGGAAAAAAATGCTGCAGTACCTTTTAACATTTTTTTTCACCTGTGAAAATGTGTCTGGCACAATATAGCCTGATTTGATTTTTTTAAAGATAATTTCCTGAGTACTGCCAAGTGAGAACTCAAATGTGGGGTTTTCTTTCGATATTTTAGTTGACAATAATCATGCATTGTGGGGTTTTACTGTCCTCACTTTAGGCATGAGGACATTGAGGCTTGGAGATTCAAGTTTGGTGATTTTCTTCAGCCTCCATGAGTTTGATGTTGCAAGGCCAGGGTTAGCATCCAAATGGAGACAACCCAGAGTCAGATCTCTTTTGATAGTATCTTACAAATTAAAATTAATATAGCTATATGATCAATTATTGACTCTATTAGCACTGTTAACATGAACTGTTGTGTTTGTAGAAGTCTTGAGTGCAAAGTCAATACACTCAGAGGGACTCAAATACCAAACAGGAGTAACTTGCCAAACAGATTAATGTTTACAGCTGAAATTTACAGCACTTTTATGGTAATCAAGAACAAAAACCCAACATGGTGGTACACAGCTGGAATCTCAGCACTTCAGGAGGGTAAGGCAGGAGGATTCCGTGTTTGAGTCTAGCTTGGGACTCTGTCTCAAAAGAAAGTCCTGGACAGCTAGACATGTAGTTCATTGCAAAGGCACTGGGTTCAATTCTTAGTACCATCAAAACAATAAACAAAACGAACAAACAAAAATCCCACAAGTCATTTTGTCCACATACAACAAAGATGCATTGAGCATACAAAATATCTGGCACTATTCTAGAGTTTTAGATATGCTGTTATCAACAAACACACATAACTGAAAGTAAATGCATTTGATTGTTAACAAGTGTTATCTTGAAGTAAGAGAATTTTATGGGTGAGGTTTTTTTTTTGCTTCACGTTTTTCCTATCTTGCACATTTTCAACAAGGAGCACCCATCACTTTTAAACTGAGAACAGTGTTGTGTTTATGTAACCGAACTTCGTCAGGCCAAGTTATTTGGATACTTTGGTTCGTGTTAGGCACATCCTACAGTTACCCACAATGATCCATTTGCCAGCATAGTATTTTAAAAACCAAGATTCCCATTGTTTATATTTCTGCTCACCTTGTAAGTAAAGCAAGGATTTTTGGATCAAACTCAAGACCTTGAGTTTACCAGGCAAGCTCTTGAACTGCTGGGCTAAATCCCCAGCCCAAAGCAAGATATTTTTAACAGCTGGAGTGTACCCTTCACAGACTGAAAGGAAAGGGCTTGAGAGGAAAAAAAAGAGAAAACATTTATTTGAGTAGAGACCCAGTCTTAAGAACTTTCTCATTTTCTAGTAACACAAATATGTTTCCCATGGACCAGTTTTCATCCTAAGTTATAATATAGAAGTAGATCATTGGTGTGGATATTCAACCTCAGAAAGTGGAACAAACAGCAATTTTCAAGGACAAATTTTGTAGAAGGAATTTGATCAGAAGCAAAACAACTTCACACTTATACTTCCCTCCTTTAAACTTTCTCCAAAATGTTCCACCAAGCTAGTTTGCCCGACAGTGTGTTCAACACCACAGAAGATTAAGAGCTCGGTTAAGAGATTTCAGTGAAGAAGATATTGAAGATAAAGTTAAAAATTCATAGGATTCTTTCCCTGAATCCAAAAATCACTAGAAAAGAAGCTAAATTTATAGGCATCTTCAAAGGACATTCTTGGCAAATAGTGCCCTGCTATTTCAGAAAGAGGAGAGCCCCCGTTATGTTTAGTGTACTTTCTTTCGGCTGTCTTTGAAGACCCCTTTTCCTTGCCCTGTAAAAGTTTTCATTATTTTCTATATTTTAGAGTATTTTTTCTATATTTTAGAGTATTAAGTGTTTGTATTATTTTACCTTTCAAAAGCTTTTTTATTGCTGACTCTGTGTGTGTGTGTGTGTGTGTGTGTGTGTGTGTGTGTGTGTGTGTGTGATGTAAATGGGCTAAGTTCTTTTTTTTTTTTTGCGGCACCAGGGATTGAACTCACGACCTTGCACTTGCCAGGCAGGTGCTTAGGCCACTGAGCTAGATCCCCGGCCCTGGGGTAAGTTCTTTGTGGAACCATTAATGCAGGAAATGTTGTACTTCCGCCAGGTGAGAAAAATCAGAGCTGATATTTAATATTGGCACAAGGGCTGATTAAATTGTTTGGGGACTGTCTAAGTTTATTTTATTATGACAGCAACAGACATATTGCCATGAATGCCCTTCAGAATACTGCCCCTTGCTTTGAGTACACTTATCCCTTCATTGAGTACCTGTATAAGTTTCAATCAAAAATATGGTGAATGCTGAGTGCCAGCCAAAGGACAGGCAGATTTATAAACCGTTCACCTTATTCACTAGAACTGCCACAGAGCAATTTCTGGTTCTTTCCTAGTGTCAAGATGACCATGAAAAGTCAACATTTTGAATCAATTTAGGTCACAGAAGCAGACAGGATAGCACAACTAGAGAGACTCACAAGAGTGGACTTCAAAACTGCTTCAAAAAGTGGCAAGATCATTGAAATAAATGTGTTTGATGCAAGGGGAGTATTTTGAGGGGGATTAGTGGCAATGTGCCCTTTACCTTAGTACATTTTAGAAATTTAAACATTTTCCATATTTTCAAATCACACTTTATAAATTAACAATAAACCAATAATAGCCAAGATTGTGGTGGGGTCATAAAAGTCTCTTTACAAACAACAACAGCAGAGGTAGACACTGTATAAATGCTGGATATTTATTCCAGTGTAACTGGATTGGTGAATATGGAGCTTTTGGTATTTGCTTGCAAATTTCCATGTTAAGAAAACATTTTTAATCAGATGAACTTTATAGTGGTCAAAGGCCAAATAACTAATTAAAATTAGCAGCCGTCCCAAGTGAACAAATACCACCAGGAAACAAGAGAAGAGGAAGTTTGTCTCAGGTTGACAGCTCTCTAATTAAAAGAGCTCTGCAACAGGCAGTAATATTTACTTGCCTGAACTGCACATAAATAAAAGTCTTCTGTGGTTTAGCAGCTTGGGGATAGAGAGAATAATTACTCATGATAGCAGATGCAATGCTGCAAAGAAGTTAAGACTGAACTCAGAGACCCAGGTATGAATCAAGGATCTTTAACTGACAAGTGATCTAGAAAACGTGTCCAAGTTAACTTGAGCAAGTTAACTTCTCCAACGCTCATCTAGTACAGACTGTTTCTTTTGCAGAGGAGAATTAGCATAATGACCATCTCTCCAGTGATGGTGAGGACAGAACCTGCATGCACAGACTCCTTAGCAGAGGTACTCATGTGTGCAGCGGGTCCCAGCTATCCTTGCTCCCCTTTGCCTCTCATTGTGAGCGTCTTTTTCTCTGTTGTAGAAAATATTTCTGCTCCCTCTCCTCCACTCCAGGCAACTGCTGAATTCTGCAAAAGAGGAGGATGCGAAACAGGCTCCTAGTTATCAGCGTCTCCGATGCCATATCCTGTGTAATGATGCCATGAGCGGCACTGGGAGGGAAACTGCCATGGAGGAAAAGAGAAGGATTCAACCTGAGGTCATACAGGGGATCCACCAACAGCTAGTGGCCTAGCCAAATTAGACAAATTTCTTAACTTCTCTAGTACTTAATTGTGCCTACTTCTTCCAAGATCAAGGGATTATTGTTGACGGTTAAATGGAATGAGAAGTGTGAGCATGTCCAATACAGTGCTTGGCACAAAGAGATGTTCAGTTAGCATTGATTTCTTTGGTGACACTAGTTTTGGGGTTACTTGTACTAACCAGCTCTGCTCTGCCCTGCCCTTCCTTTCCCTTCCCTTCCCTCCCTTCTCCTCCTCTCTTCCTTCTCTTCTCTTCTCTTCTCTTCTATTCTATTCTTCTTTCTTTCTTCCTTTCTTTCTTACTTTTTTCCTTCTTTCCTTCTTTCTTTCTCCTTTCCTTCTGAGACAGGCTCTACAATATCCAGGCTGGTCTCTAACTCAAATTCAAGTGATTCTTTCACCTCAGACCCCCAAGCAGCTGGGACCACAGGTGTGTGCACTGTGACAGCTCCCACCATTTCTTTTGGCATGCTCCTAATATAACACAATAAATATAAACATATACAGAAGGTAGGAATTTTATTCCCATATGCATAGTGTTACATAGCAAATAATCATTCAATGACAGAGTATAGTCACAGCTGAAATTCTAGACACAAAGAGACAGCCTGGGCTGAAAGATGCTTTGGGCCAGTGTCAACACAGGGAGGAGGCTAAGAAGGGATGGGAAGGGGCACTCAGATCACTAATTATCTGGGCAACACTGACAGTCAATCACTTCTTCTCGGCTTCAGTTTCCTTCCCAGAAAGAAGGAAGTACATCTAACTGCAATAATCCTCCAAATAGCTCACTATGAAAATTCTACCATGCTAGTCCAAGTTAACCTTTTCTTCTGAAACGGGTAGCACAGGTAGAAGAGCTTCCAGCTTTCTTCTCTTTTTCATCCTCCCTTGTTTCAGTCTCTGGAATAGGAGCAGCTCCCTTTTATATAACCTCTAGGGTCTTCCCTGACTATTCACCAAGAATTCACAATGAGGAAGGGTCCCCCTGTACAAACAAGGACACACACACACACCCATGATAATTATTAAATATGCTTTATCACTTGTTTTTTATGTCACCAAGAACAACTTCTTTAAATCCTTTGACTTTCAGTGTTCTGATTTTTATTCCAGACTGGGGATTGAACCCAGGACATTTGCACTGAGCTACATTCTAAGCCTTTTAATTTATTCTGAGACAGATTCTTGCTAAGTTGCCCAGACTGGGTTGCAATTGTGATCCTTTTACCTCAACCTCACAGAAAACTGGGATTACAGGTGTGTGCCACCAAGTCTGGTTAGTGTTTGGATTTAAGAAAAAAAAAACAAAGAAAAGAAAATGAATGGAGGAAGTGGACAATAAAACCTCACAGTACTGAAAGGTAAATAGAACAATACATGCTTTTCAAAACATTGTACAAAGAAAATGCTCAAAAACTAAGGAGCATCCCCTTCCCTTAACTTTAGTCTTAGAGAGACTGTTGGCTTAAGACTATAAGAAGTTTTGCTCTTTGTTTATCCATAGATCTTGCTCATATTTTGGTACAATACAGTGTATAAATATTTGCAAGGTGGCTCAAAACAGAAGACATATTTTAAGTCAAGTAAAAAGCTCTCAGAATAATGAGCAACTGTTGGATGAATGGAAAAAGAGCAGAGTTGGGCCACCACTGTGTTGTCCAGTAGCCAGACAAGTGGTATCAAGACGGATCAACATTTTTCATTTTGTCATCTGCATGTAATAACATTAGAGTCCATTGACTTATATTGGGTGTCAGCCTAGCACCATTTTCTAGCAAGGGCAGTAAGAAATCAAAAAGTACAGATATGAGTGTTTAAAATACTGATCATTTTAGATTTTGGGGCAATCAGAAAGCCCTGAAGGAATGCTTGTAACCTACTCCCATAAAATGCATGTAGAAACCTAACAAACAACTTATCACAGTTTCAGGGCCCTCATAAGCTCCAGTTCAGAATCTTTCATTACAATCCACTTAAGCGCTTAATCTAAACCAGCAATGGTGAATCTTCTAGAGCTTTCAATGATATAAACAGTCCACTGAGGCTTGCCTGCCATAGGTTCACCACCACTGGACTCTAAACCTTATAGTCATAATGGATGTCTGTCAACTCACTACAAGTTTTCAACAAAACACATGCAAATGTGCAATTGTGCTATGGTTTAGATCTAGAATACCCCCCCAAAGCCTCCTGTGTATAGAGGTTGGGCTTTTGAAAAGTAATCATATCCCAAGGGCATTGTACTCCTCAGTGGACAAATCCCCCGGTGAATCCATAACTGAATGTGGCATTAGGAGGCAGGATCTGGTTGGAAGAGGGAGGTCAGTAAGGGAGTGACCTGCAAGGCTATATCTCCCTTCCTGGCTGCTCCCTTCTCTAATTCCTGGCTACCACAACACGAGCAGCTTCCCTCCACCAGACCCTTCCAGAGTGCCCTTTCTTCCTTGGAGCCAGCCAACCTTGAACTGAAAACTTGAGCCAAAATAAACCTCTCCTTTAAGTTGTGAATGTTGGGTATGTATGGTGTCCCAGTGACAAAAGAGTAAGACAAATGACATTGATTTTGGAGACTACTATACCTTAAAAAGGAGCTTTAAGCTCCCAAGTGACAAGATTTGTATGTTTGCCATGCTGTCTGCCTAGGAAAGATAAGTCCTTCTTCTTAAACTGCTTGACTGGTCTTCTGTACTTTACCACTGGGCCTCTGTGGAAGAGCATGTTTACAGATCTCTATCCTGGCACCCCACCAAGCCAAGGAGCCATAGAGGGTCACTGGAAGGAAACTGTCTCTGTAAACTCAGACTGCAAGACAGAATCCCCACTTCTCAGTAAGCAGAATTAAGAAGGGAAGGATTTGGCCTCCATTTCACAGAGTTTGTTTTCAAAACTCTGAATCTTTGAAGCCCTAATATAAAATTTAATGCCAAGAGCTTAAGCCAAGTTACATCAGAAGTCTGGGTCCAGCAATTGTGGAGAAAGAGTGCTGCTGAGGATGTCCTTCAGGGGTATTCTGGGTAATCTCTTTCAGACCGAACACCTCAAAATAAGTGGATTTAACAGGTGTATAAAAAATAAGGAAGCTGTCACAAGGCTTAGGATCAAATGTCATCCTTCATCATTAACTGCATGACCTAGATCAAGGGGTAAGTGCCTTATAGAGGATGCAGTAGTCCACCCCAGGTACCCTTTCTAGGATGCAGGTGCTCATTCTTCCAGCTGTGGATCTGGGCTGCTCACAGCTGGGCCTTCTGAGGACTTGGCCTGGACTGAATGGGGCTGACTCAGCCAAGCTGTTACATTCACCTGGCAGGCTACATTCATGATGTGGGACAAAGACCTGGCCCCTTGCTTAAGTTCTGGGCCTTGCTGCAGGGTCACCTCAGTTTCAACTCTTCCTGTGGGAGTTTTTGAGACTGTGAGACCTTTGGACACTCTGTTGTAACTATATCCAAACTGCTGCCCTCAAGCCCTGATAGATGGAGATCTTAAAAAAACTTCCTTCATCATTTAAGGTTCACTAGAGGGGCACTAGAGGATATATATAATGATGATATTCTACGTAGGCTTACAGTGGCTACCTGCAGAATTGGTTGGAAGATCTCAAAATGACCAGCTGCATGCTGGAGAACCTGAAGATCCAGTTGAAGATCGAAGGTCTGGAGTTTACTGTAGAGTTCTGTATGAGTCCATGTTAGAAATCTGAAGGGTCCTCACTGGAAGGCTGAAGAGTCTGTGCTAGCATCCTGAAGAAACCAGAGATGAACGTTCAAAACCAATGGTGAAGACTGGAGCTCATCCAAAGAAGAAAAGGGAAGACTGCCTTCTTCTTTCCCTTTTTATTCCATCCAGGTTGTAAGCCTATTGGTTGGTACCACCCACAACTAGGGTGGGCCTTTTCTCCTCAGTTTGCAGCCTATGTGTCAGTTGTCTTCACATATACCCAGAGCCTCACTAATCTGCTGAGTGCTTCCTACTCAAGACAAGTTGACACATCACAAACATGCTCCCCACTAAACCTGCTGCATACATATCTTATCGCATTTCATTTTTCCCAGAAACTAATTCATGTCTCTCTAAAAGCTTCACAATCTCCTTCTGTAAAGTAGCATGATGGCCTCTCCCTGTATCATAGGATCTTCTAAGGATTCCGAGAGATAAAGCGCTTACCTCAAGGTCTGAGTGATTGTTTCCTCCCAGTACCCCCAAACATATCTCCAGAATCAATGCAATTCATATCAAAATTCAAGTGACTTCTTAGAAAAAAGGACTTAGGGCATAGAGAAATTGACAACTTGATGTTAGCTGTAAAAGAAACTGCAGTTATCAGGGACCTGGCCAAGATCCCCAATCTCCCAAATGAGTGTATGGTGAAGGCTTAAATAAATGAGACAAATGGTATGATTTTAGGGCTCCAGGAGGGCCAAAACCCTCAAACGGAGTTCAAGACTCTGGGGGCTGAGACAAGGAAAGTTCAAGTTCAAGACTCTGGGTGGCCCATATTTATTTATTTAGTTTTCAAACAGTGAAGGGATTACAGTGGAAAATGCAGGAAACTGAGCAGGATCTTGGGAGTGGTTTAAGGATTTTTCTTTTTCTTTTTCTTTTTCTTTTTTTTTTTTGTGGCACTGGGTATTGAATTCACGACCTTGCGCTTACCAGGCAGGAGCTTAGACCACTGAGCTAGATCCCCAGCCCTGGTGTTTTTGAGACAGGGTCTCACTATGCTGTTCAGGCTGGCCTTGAGCTCACTTTGTAGCCCAGACTGGTCTCTGGGCTCACAAGGATCTGCCTGTCTCAGCTTCCTGAGTGCTGGGATTACAGGCGTGAGCCACCACGCCCGGCTTCAAGGACTTTTCTAAGTAACAGATTATGTTAATTTAAGAGAAGTATTTTAGGAGATAATCTCCAGATGGCATTTCACTACAGGAGTGAGGTGCCTGCAGCTACAATCTCTATCTTGTTAACTGGGGTTGGAGCCAGGTATCCCCAGCTGTGGCCTTATGTTGTCCTTTGAGGTGCCTCTTTGTTCTCAGGGGTGGGTCATGCCACAGCCCTGCACGTGTGTTCAATTTCCAGCTTCAGTGGCTCCCAACAACTTGATCCAAAAATTCGTATGGAAATGAAAGGAACAATAGATAACCTGTGAAGAAAAAAACAATATTGGAGAATACACACATCCCAATTTACTACAAAGCTTGAGTAATCAAAAGTATGACACTTCAGAAGAATAGACATATTGATCAATGGAACAGAGTTGAGAGCTCAATATTAAACTAAGATTGATTTTTTTTTGCAAAGTTTCCACTATAATTCAAAGGTGAAAACATAGTCCTTTCAGCAAAAGGTACTGGAACAACTGGATTCTCACATGCATTACACTCATACTGGATCCGTTCTTCTCATCACATGCCAAAATAAACTCAAAATATACCCAGCACCTAAATGTAAGAGCTAAAACTATGAAATTCCTATAAGAAAACATAGTTCTAAATCTTGTGACTTTGGACTGGATCAGGCAGTGACTCAGGCAATAAGAGAAAAAATACATAAAATGGACTTCATCCAAGTTAAAAACTACTGTGATTCCTCATAGAATGGGACTCATAGAATGGGACAAAATATTTGCAAATCATTTATCTGATAAAAGATTTATATAGGATATATAAAGATATATAAAGGATATCCTTTATAAAGGATATATAAAGAACTCTTACAACTCAACAATAAAATGACACATAGCCTCGTTTTTAAATGGGCAAAATATTCTATGTTGACAATTATTTTTGTTCATGAGTCATCTCAGCTTTTAAATTTGGGGACAAATGTATTTTATTTCTATGTCCGCAGCACCTCAGGGAGTACCAAGGAATATGGGTCTAAAAGTAGGAGATTTTTCTTCTGGTTTCACTCTGATATTTAATGAGTTCTTGGACATTAGACAAGTTACTTCATTTACCATTAACAAATTACTTCATTTCTCTAGTCCTCATTCTTCTCACTGTAAAATGGGGCTAATAATAATACTTATGTCCTAAAATTCTTAAGGTTGAATAAAAGCAGACATATAGAATTCTTAGCATAAGGGGCCAGGAATACAGCTCAGGGGCACAAGTGCCTGCCTGGCAAGTGCAAAGTTGTGAGTTTGATCCCCAGTACCAAAAAAACAAAAACAAAACAAAACAAAAAAAACTCTTAGGACAACACCTAGCATAGTTCCTAAATAATCTCTACAATTCTAATACAGAATTATTGTGGGCTGAGGAAATAGCTCAGGGGCAGAATATATACTTAGCATGTGTGAAGTCATGAGGTCAGTCCCTCACACCAAAAAATGGAGAAAGAAAAAAGTGAATAATAACATGACTGCTAATAATAATAGTAACAACAACAAACAGAATAGCAAATCTGCTTGCATGTCTCTGCTTGAGAACATCAATATGATATACATGTCACCCTTGATCAGCAGCAGCCCATCTTTGTGTCTTAGTTTATAGGGGTTTTATGAGGAAGATGGCAGTGCCAAACTGGCCCCCCAAATCAATGTCATAGTTGATGGCTTCATGCAGAGATCTGCTGTGTGCTGGGACCCAATTGAGACTATATGACATCATTTTGCCAATGCCAGGGTTATAAGACTGGAGCAGAGACAGCTGTAGAGGACTTTTCATGTTTTATTTTTTTCTTTCTCTCCATTCTAACCTGGGAGATTGATAATTAGCTCATTTATGGTCTACAGATGCATCTGTTCTGCCTCTGGAAACCTGTTTACAGAAAGCTCTCAACCAGGTGGTTTCCAGGATACATCTCCAAGGTGACCTTCCCACCTGACTGCACACAGCAACTTGACAGGCTGAGTCATCAGCACAGGGGGTATGAGGGATTGTGACTTCCATAATCAATTTCTGCTAATGCAATGAACATGCCTTGGCACCAACCCAGAAATACTCAATCTTTTGATGAAACATTGATCATCTCAAACAAAAGTGGTCAGAGCATCCATTATCCTGTCTTCTACAAACTTGTCGGACATCATACCCACATTAAGCAGTAACCAAAGTGATCCAGACTAAAGGGTAACGCACACATCAGCTATTGACAACTAGGATAAAAGGAGACCCCTCCACCTGCCATTGTAAAAATTAATTTCTTGGGCTCACTCACCTTATCTGAAAATTCTGCCTCTTGAGGTCTCACTTCCCAATGTCACAAGCTGTCTGCGGGGGAGGGGGTGGTGTCACAGGAATTTACACAGTCTAAAGGAGATAGGGAAGCGTCAGTTTAGTTTTACTCTTGCCTTGATTCCTGGATTCCGTTTTTCTCCCCCTGCCTTTAGATGTATGTTTGGTCTATTGCATGGTTTATACACTCCACCACCACCTCAGAAAATCCAAAAAGCAAAGAAAATACCAAGTATCTTTTACAGTTTTTATTTTTTATTTTGAAACAATATCTCAGTAAGTTACTAAATTTCCCTGGCTGGGATCAAGCTTCTAATTCTCCTGCCTTTGCCTCCCGCAGCACTGGGATTACAGGCATGAACCATCAGGCCTGGCACAGTTAAGCAATTGTCTTAGTTCCTTTTTTCTCCTTGCTGGGACAAAATACCTGACACCCAAAATTAAGAAAAGAAAGGTTTTTAGCTGACAGCTTGTGGAGGTTTCAGTCCATAATCAGCTGGCTCCAAGGTTGGGTGGCATGGCAGAGAAGCAACATTTCAAGGTGGCAGAAGACAGCAAAAACAGCAAGAACAATGGTGGGGTTGAGGGGGGGGGACAAGCCTCTTCTCCTCCCTTATATTGTAAGCAGGCTACACCCCTTGGGTGAGTATAACATTCACACTATTTCCCTGCCCTCTTCTTGCACAGGCTGAGTATGTTTACAAAGTAAGGCCACTGGCCCCCTGCTGAATCAGTTAAACTTCTGACCTTCTCAAATGGACACAATGAACAATGTCCTAGAGCTCTAATGGCTTGTCCTCTACACCCAGGGATGTATAGCTGCTAAGTTACTTGTTAAACTTGTAGACTTCTTAAGTTAACATGGTATATCAACCATAAGGGCACTTCACAAGGAAAAAGCCATTTTCAAAGCTATCCTTTGATGATTCTGAGTCTTCCAGTTGGGAGGAAATTGTTGCCCCCACACGATTCTGGGCTCCAGTTATTTGAGAATTACTTAAACAGTCTTTTAAAAGGTCATATTGATCCCTTATCAATAGCATAAACAAACTTAGAGCAGCCTAAGTATAACCGTAACTGACCAGTTTACCCAGCAGGTAGAATTTCAATAGGTAGATCCACTCAGCAGGGGTTCAAATGGCAAGAGACAGGGAGTATATGTGTGTGTGTGTGTCGGAGTCTATCATTGAGGCTCCATCCCAATGAATTTGTATAATCCTAATCACCTGAAACTTTCACTTCTAAACACCACAGTCAGATTAAATTCCCACCTGGACCAGCTCCTTGGACCAGCTGCATTAATGTGATCTGGAGATGGTAGAGAATCAAATTCTCAGCACACACTCCACATCCCAGAGCCAGATCCTGGGAAGCAGGGAGCAATCTGTGTTTCAGTAAGCTCTTTGGGGATTCTGATGCTCCCTAGAGTTCGAGAAGCATTGGTGCAGTTCTAAAGATGGCATGAGTCATGGGAATTCCACTAACTGATCAATCTGTTTAGGACGGATTGTGTTGTCTGCATCCTAAATTCAATCCGGTATTGGATCCTTTGTTTTTCAAAGATAGCATAGAATAATTATAAAGAGAAAACTTCCATTCATTGCTTAAATGAAAATATTGTCATAGATAGGTAACTTGTGAGACAAACATACACCCACAACGTATTTTCAAAAACTGGCAGAGCCATTGGTATAATATGAACAAGAAAGGCAGTCTGCTTCATTTTAACAGTGAAAATAAGTGCTGGAATAATTAGGTCATAGTCAAGGAGCATGGAAATAGTGCATTATTATGGCCGTACTAGTTGAACTACTATTTTGTGTATATTTAGACCCACTTACTGATTCATTCTTTGAACTTCTATTGAATACCCACAATTTTCGAGGTACTATTCTAAGCACTGAGCAGAGGAAGACAATCCATCTTTTAATCCTAAAGGAATTGTTCTCCATTCAGTTTACCATCACTTGGAACACTTTAAAAAAATAGGCCCCATGTGAGAGTCCAGGAATGCTGGTTATTTTGTTTGATTTTAAACCTGAATTGTGGTTCTGATGGTGTGTGCACTTTGAGAAAGTTCAAAAAGCTGTACTTTTTGTATGTGTGTTATACTTCAACTTAGAATACTTGTTTTTAAAATACGAATATCTGAGTCATGGCCAGATCATTTATATTTGAATCTTCAGATGTGGACCCAGACGTTGGCGTATTTGCCTTTACCAGTTCTCTCTACTTGACTATAAAGCAAAACTCAATGAGACTAGGAGAGAGTCATGGATGTTTGTCTTCTCAAGTAAACATTAAAATGCATAAAGGACCACTACTCCAACTTTTCCTTGCTTTCTTCTCTTCTCAAATTGGGAATATGGTTTGGTTATGTCTTAAACTGTATTGCCATCAGGATTGGAATGTACTATAAATACTTGAAAAAATTGACACCACACCCATTTTCAGCATGGGGATATTCACCCAGAGGGGAAGAGAAACTGTTCTTTGGGTGAATATCTGCACTTCAGTTATCTGCAGGCCCCACGACTTCTATAGTTTGCCAATATGAAGCTGAACACTCATTCACTATTTACCCACACGCTCAAGCTATAGCTACTTCTAGCCAGCTATCTTGATATGTTACCTGCCTCACCTGGGTTGGCATTTGAATTTTTAACCTCTGCTTTGTCCAGTTTTTAAATTATTTGCTCTATTTGTAGTCAAATTGCAGAAGCAGTTATGTTACTTTGTGCTATAGTTGGGATATAGTTTTTCCCCCAGGAATTCATGTGCTGGAAGCTTGGTTCCCAGTATGTGCTGTTAGGAAGGGTGTGGAACTTTCAAGAGAGGAAACCTGAAGGGAGGTCCCTGGGGCAGCTGCCTTTGGAAGGGCTCGCCTTCAGTGTACAATCCTCCTGCCTCAGACTCCCCTACAGTTAGAATTAAAGTCATGCATCAGGGTTCCTAGATAATCCTCCTCTTTAATTATGAGCTGATTAAGGGAAGAAGACTTACTCATCTTGGTATGCTCTACACACCCCTTCCCAAATGGTCATTTTTGAGAGAATTAAAACTCACACCCTTATGTAAAAAGTGAATTAACTGCTCCCTTTGCATCTTGGCTACCAGCTATGTACTGTCCTTGCAAGTATTCAGGGAAAAAAACCACTCAATTTTCCACAGAGTTAATTTTTCCTAAGAGATGCTAGTTGGGAAAGTTTGTAGGCTCATGGCTAGAAACATTCTGTCCTTATACAAGAGACCAGAGGAACTTATTGGTCTTTTCCACTTTGAGGACACAGTGAGAAAGTGCTATTTTTATGAACAAGACACGAAATCTGCCAGTACCTTGATTTTGGACGTCTTAGCCTCTATAACTGTGAGAAATTTGTGTTCTTTATAAACGATTCAGTTTGGAACATTTTGTTACGGCATCCTAATGAACTAAGGAGATATAAGAAAGTGGGCAAAGAGTCAAGGCTGCCTGAATCCACACTTTAACTCCACTAGGGCCAATTGTGTGACCTTATATATTAGTTTCTTAGGGAAATTGGTTTGTGATGGTCTCTTTGCAGTCAGATCTCTTTGCTAATATTAATCTGTACTTGCAACTGTTTCCGAGCACTGGCACCACTACCTCAGCTCTGCCTCAGATCATCTTGCATTAAATTCTCATAAAATATTTTGCACATTTCTGGAGGACCTTCACAGTCCTCATTTTAATGTACTAGAGATCCTTGTTCTCCCAACATCACTCGTTGTCTGAAAATGAGACCTTAAACCTCATTAAAAGAAAACCAAAATTTCCTTATAAATGGAGGGAAAGCCATAGCTATAATACGTAAGAATACATTTATTTTGTGTGATATTTGTCTGAATGTGGGTCACAATATTAGCTGAATTTTTGACTATGAAACAAATTATGATAATTTTTGGAGAGGATGGTTCATTTTCCCACAAAACTGTACAATATCATATTAGATCTTGCTCACACTCTTTTCCTGCTATGTTTGAAACATAAAGAGAGTTTTGTTTGCAAAAATAGTATTCAAAAAATTTTTTAAAAATTAAAAGGGGCCAGGGATTTAGCTCAGTGGCATAAGTACCTGCCTGCAAGCATGAGGTCATGAGTGCAGTGTCCATTATCATGTTTTATCAATCTCAGTCACTCACTGGTGTATTTTTGTGATTTTTTTTTTTGGACTACAATTGAATCAATTTCCTGCAGTCACATGCACTGATTTAATGAAAGCCCACCCTTTAGGGGAAGATTTGCAATTCTTTGTAATCAGTTTATACTGATTGTATTAGCATTTCATTGGGATGGATCAAAAAGATATTGATGATGGGTGGGAATAAAGTAGAAATTACTGTCAACAAGGAAGAGAAGTTAAAATGGTGAGTATTTTGTAGGTTTGAACTCATAATTAAACACTTTTATAATGATTTTTTTCTTCTGAATTAAATATGATAACTCTACAGAATCAAATATTAGATATTAGTATAAGAACAACTTATTTGTCACTCAATCTTGTGTACATTTTAGATACATGAAGATTTGTATGTGTGTGTGTGTGTGTGTGTGTGTAAATGACAGTCGCAATGTACTAATGAAAAGGACTAGGTAGCATCTACTTAGTGCTCTATTTTGCACCAACTTGGAAACTACTGATCAGCAGCTAATCGTTATAGT
>RJWT010010928.1:0-23743 GCA_004365215.1 Cuniculus paca | reverse complement strand
GTGGCCATTGAGGTAGACGGTGAAGTGTACCATCTAGGCATGGACAATGTACCCCAAACCCGCAACATTACCAAGCGGCACTGGCAGGAAGCCTTCGAGGACCAAGATGACAAGGACAATGTGGGCTTCAGTGGCACTGGAGGCCTTCCAGACTATTCAGCCCCCAATCCCATTAAAGTAACCCACAGGTGAGAGTCCAGGCAGATGTTGGGGGTGAAAGAGCAGGATGGGCCCCTTTCATGCCTTGGGACCACACATGTGACACTTTCTCTTGATCAGGTGCTACATCCTAGAAAATGACACAGTCCAGTGTGACCTGGACCTGTACAAGTCCCTGCAGGCCTGGAAAGACCACAAACTACATATTGACCATGAGGTGAGCGTAAATGGGCAAGGAGCGTGCTGTCAGGCACTCACTGACTCACCATCCTCAGGGAGGCCTCCAGGAAGAGGTAGGAGAGGGGAGGGAAGGTCCCATAGAATCCACAACCCGGGCACGGGAGCATCAGTCCTAGCAGCCTCATACCCTTGACTTACAAGCCCTCTCTACCACAGTTAGGCCTTTCAGCGCGCCTGGAAGACACAGTTCAGCCCTCAGTGGGCTCCGCTTGCTCTCGGGCCAAGAGAGAATGACTTACAGCTCCTCACGGAAGGGGGGGAGGGGGGAGGACCACCCCTGCCTTTAGCCAATCGAAGTACCTTCTCAGTACCCCCAAATGCAGGCACATCCATAGGTCCCAGGGCACAAAAGAGGCAGGGCTGGGGCAGTCACCAGGCTGTGCCCTTGTCACCCAGCCCATTAGCTTCAAGGCCTCCTCCTCCTCCTGCTTCCTCCTCAGATCGAAACCCTACAGAATAAAATTAAGAACCTCAGGGAAGTCCGAGGTCACCTGAAAAAAAAGCGGCCAGAAGAATGTGACTGCCACAAAATTAGGTGAGGAGTAAGAAAACGCTCCATTCCCTCCTGAGGACCTTTCCTGGAGACCTCTCATTACTGACCCCTTTCACTGTTGACCCTACCCTCAGGGTTAAAAAAAAAAATTAGATAATCGTTATCTCCACTATGAGCCAACTGGACACATGGTACATACAAGGGCCCAATCACTGCACTGCTCACAGGAGGTAGGCGATCCCATCCGCATGGCTCAAGGTCCACATCGCCACAGAGGGCCCTAACCCAAGCAACTGAAGTCCAGACCAGCCCTGTCTAAAACAGTTTCCCGCAACAATGGAAGTGGGCTCTATCTGCACTGCCCAGTACAGTAGCCACAGACCACAGCATTTTCCATTTTACCTAGTATAAGCGAAAATAGCCACATGTGGCCAGTGGCACCTGAACTGGATAGCACACCTGCACGATCTCTGCCAGCTTCCCAGAAAGGCTTCCAAAACAACAGATCTCCAGTGCTGGCCTGGCTAAGTATAATGTGAAGGGGATGGTGGGGGTCAATCTTAACAGCACAAGGCGATGCCTGGCTGGGGCTAGGCTCAGGTCCTAATCTTGGCTAAATTATTTATTTACACCATACCTTCCCCCCCCCCCAAAAAAAAGCCACCTTATAAAGTCTGCCCCAAGGCCTTCAGCCAGGAGCTCTCAGCACACACTTAGAAGAGCAAGCCAGCAAGCAGCTGGCACCCTGGGCACAGTAGAGTACCCTTCCTACCACCACTACGAGGCTGGGCAGCAGTAACTAAGGGAGTCCAGGAAAAACCAGTAGTCTGCACCTGCCAGGGTTACCCCGCATACCTGACACTAGGATCTGTTCCAGCTACCACACCCAAAACAAAGGCCGCCTCAAGCACAAAGGCTCCAGCCTGCACCCTTTCAGGTAAGAGCTCCAGAGAAGGTGAGCAGAGGCTGCCCTCCCCTCAGAACAATAAGAAAAGGTCCTGGCTTTCCCTGGGAGGCGTGTGGCTGTCCTTAACCCCGACTCCTAAGCCACACTGAGCAAGTATCCCAATGTACTTTTTGGCTAGAGGGGATTACTGGAACCCCAGGAGGGGAGGGGACAGGTTGTGAACAGGGGTCCTAGTAACCACCCAGCTTTTATCTTGGGAACCTCTGAAGGATGATGGTACATGAAGAAACCCCAGATTCTGGCCCCAGCGGTGGGACTTGGGGTCCTTTGTTGGAGAATGCACAGTTGAGGCTTGGGTCACTGATCTCTCACAGGGCCAATGTTGTATGGTTCTTTTGTTTTTGTGTTTTGAGACAGGGTCTCACTAGGCAGTTCAGGCTGGCCCTGAACTTGTGACAATCCTCCTGCCTCATCCTTCCAAGTGCTAGGATAACAGGTATTCGCCATCACACCGGCCCCTTGTGTGTTGTGGTTCTTGTGCCCCTAGGAAGGGTCTGCAAGACAAGGACAAAGTGTGGCTGCTGCGGGAACAGAAGCGCAAGAAGAAACTTCGCAAGCTGCTCAAGCGTCTCCAGAACAATGACACGTGCAGCATGCCGGGCCTCACATGCTTCACCCACGACAACCAGCACTGGCAAACAGCACCTCTCTGGACATGTGAGCAGGCCAAGGGCAGGCACAGAACAGGGATGGGAGGCTGGGGCCCATTTTGCCTGATGAGTTCCCTGCACCTGGCTGGTGAGGCCTCACTACCTTGCAGGTCTCTGAGAACCAGGTGCTAACATCAGTAGTCTACAAGATGGTCCAGACTGTCATTTGTCATAGAAGGAACTGCCTCAGGGGCTGCCGCTGACACGAAATCAGCTGCCAGACTGGGCTGCTTCTTTCAGACACATTCAAGGTGTACTCTCTCTTCCCTTGGCAGTGGGGCCTTTCTGTGCCTGCACCAGTGCCAACAATAACACATACTGGTGCATGAGGACAATCAACGAGACCCATAACTTCCTCTTCTGTGAATTTGCAACTGGCTTCCTGGAATATTTTGACCTCAACACAGATCCCTACCAGGTACAGATAATACCAGCTAGAGAAAGAGGGATATGAGTTACACAGGCACTGCCAGTAAGTAGGTCCCCCACCCCTAGGGGAAGCAGTGACAACTGTCCAAGTCCCACTAAGTCCCACTAAGTCCCAAGGACAGGAGGAATGTGTTCTGAAGCCACTGAAAATCTAGGAACTCATGTCCAAGCAGCCCGCCTCCACCTTCATTATACTTTGTCTACCTTAGACACAAGTTAACTTCAGGGAGGCTCCCTAAGGACTTCGCCTGTGGAACTAGTCAGACCACACACCGAAACCCAGGCCTACAAGGAACACGCAAATAATGCAACATAAACGCAGGCACCCAGCACGCATGTGTGCCATGCTTTGTGCTTAGTGCTTAAATCGGAGCACACGTAAGACAAACACGAGCAGTGTAGCAGAGCATGTGCACACCTGTACAGGGACGCTCACTACAGAGCCTCAGCACTAGAGCTATACTGTAGTGTGACCTTGGCATTGCCCAACCATCAGCTTTTCCATCAACTTTTAAGATAAGCTCCTCTCGTTTTTTTGGGTTGTTGGGGCGGGGGGCAGTGCCAGAGATCAAACTCATGACCTTGCACTTACCAGGCAGACGCTTACGCCGCTGAGCTAAATCCCTGGCCCTCTGAAGTCATTTCCTATGTTAACTTTCATTCTTACATCCCAGCAGTTCAGCTGCTTTGTCTGAGCAGACTACCATGCACAGGCTACCAGTCTTCTCCTCAGACAGGTCACTCTGTATGTTACCAGAAGGGGTGGCAGAGGAAGTAAGTTCAGTGGTCACCACTAGCTCCTAGACTAGGCAAGGACCCAGTCACTCACCAGTCCCTTCACAAAATGGGCCCTTTTCAACCAAGAGAAATTGAGGCAGCCGGGTGTGGTGGTGTACTCCTGTAATCCCAGCACTCGGGAGGCTGAGGCAGGAGGATCACTCAAGTTGGAGACCAGCCTGGGCTACAAAGTGAGCTCAAGGCCACCCTGAACTGCATAACGGAGAGACAAATTATTTGAGGCACTGTGAGTGAAAGCTATAGACAAATCCAAGTACTGAAAGGGCTTCCAAACCAATTAAGTTTCCTGACCAGTAGCTCCAGAAGTTCAACACTAAGTGTACAAACCTGGTTTAACATGGTTTATTAAGAAGACCTAGTGGGAATAAAAACTAAAACGCCGCCTAACTCTTCAAAATCTTAGCTCTTACACAGAAGTGGAAGGTAGGGTGACCCACATCTCAGCTTTCTTCTCGGAAGCTACTGCTTCTGGGCTGCCTGAAACAAGTCCTGGGGTTGCCAGAAGCAGGGGGAAGGAAGAGTCCCTGGATTCACCTTGTTGACAACCTGCCTTTTTCTCAACCAGCTGATGAATGCAGTGAACACACTGGACAGGGATGTGTTAAATCAGTTACATGTGCAGCTCATGGAGCTGAGAAGCTGCAAGGGTTATAAGCAATGTAACCCTCGGACTCGGAACATGGACCTGGGTGAGTAGTGCCCCAGCAAGCCTACAGAGAACAGGGTAGCCATAGGAAGGAGAACTTACTTCTGAGTTTGGATCTACCTGAAGGGTGAGCCTGGAGTCACCAGGAGCTGGGAGTAATACAATTCAAGACGAGCCATCTGGAAACTTATAGGCGGCCCATGCCCATAGCAGGCAGGCAGTTGGCTTCTGTAAAAGTAGCTCAGCCAGGCGTGATGGTGCACACCTGTAATCGCAGCACTCAGAGGCTGAGGCAGGAGGATCACTGAGTGCGAGACCAGCCTGGGCTACAAAGAGCACAAGGCCAGCCTGAACTGCATAGGGAGACCCTATCTCAAAAAGTCAAAAAAAAAAAAAAAAAAAAAAAGTAGACCACTAGTGACAACTATGGCACATGTGCTACAGCAGGCTGTTATCATTGAAAGCTCTAAAAGGTTGGGACTGCATGTACTGCTTACTGGAAATCAAAAAAGATGACCATATTCTGATCTCATGGGGGAAGCCTCTGACTTAAATGGAGAAACAACAGGATTGTCATATGATATAACCACAAGAGAGTTTCTATGAGCACAGGTCATAGATCACTCTAAGAAATGATCTTTGAACTGAGCACCGGCAAATAAGAAATAATTCACTGTTAAACCATGGAGGGCTGGCTTGCCTGGAACTATGATGGGCAGGAACGCAGTGTGGCCAGAGCCAAGGCAAGGGTAGGTGGTAGAGTGACAGGGGGTCAGACGACCATCCTCTAAGGCAGGTAAGCCTCTAAGGGCTTGGTAGGCCACAGCAGGAAAGAAATTTAGATTACATTCTAGGTGCTCTAGGAAGCCTAACTAATCCCTGAGCAGTCCACCAGTCTGTATTAAGTGCAGGATCAAACTATATGGGTTAAACAATGACAGCACAGTTAGGAAGGACCCAGGTGGTGAGGCCCGCAGAGGTAATAGTAAATTATAAGTCACCTTTAGTTTCCGATTTTGTGTGGGACAAGTACAAACTCTTCAGTTCTAAGTTCAATATGCTGATTAAATATCTTTTAAAAAATAGGAAGATCACCACAAGTTTGAGGCCAGCCTTGGTACATAGTGATTGCAAAACTTAACCCCCCTATAAAGGAAAACCCTAAAAGACAGGATCCATTCACTTACTAGTCAAAACAAAACAGATTAATCTAACCTATAATCCTATAGTACGTAAAGGCCCACAGGCAGCTTTTTACCTGTGTCAAGTATGACGCCTAGAGTTCCTGTCAGAAAAGTGGCTAAGCAGCTGAAGAGGAAGCATCCAGCTGCTACAGTCAGGTTTGGTTATGAAAAGGGGAGAGCAAGAGTTTACATAAGTTAAGTATGGACACTGCCTGATCTACCAAGCAGTCACACTCACCTGTCATCACATATTAGTCACTATATGCCAGGCACTGTGCTAAACATCTGATATATGCATTCATAGGTATTTCTCATGACAACCCTTTACAGTACATCTTCTCATTTTTATGGGTGAGTAAAGTGAACCTGACGGCTGACTCCTAAGGCCATGTACCTATCGCACTGCTGTATCCCTAAGACACCTTTCCTGGGACTGTTGATGTCTGTCCACAATAGCACAAGCAATTATGCCAATTCTAACCACCCCCCACCATGACTAAGGACAGTGCTGAATGAAGGCATCAGCATCCTACAACACACATGGTGACACTAGATAGCAAACAATCTATAGGACTACCTAAGAGACCTAAGGAAAGTTCATCTCATCATTTGGTCCACTCTATCTGACTAGGAAACACTATCGGCATCTTAGGATAGTAACCAACAGCCTAAGGTTGTTTTCTGGAAGTTTGTCAATGCTTGTGCCGTTTTTGCCCTAAAATGTCTGTTCCTGTTTTGTTCATTTCTCCCTCATTTAGGACTTAAAGATGGAGGAAGCTATGAGCAATACAGGTATTCATTTTTGTTACTGATGGTTTAAGAAAGTTCCCGTATCTTGACCTGACCTTTAGTCTCTTGTCTGTGAAGCTTCACCTATTAGGCTGAGAAACTGCTGTTTCTCAGTCTGCCTGGGGCCTGGATTGCCTGACAGTGACAAAGGTCCTTCTTTGTATAGTTCTTTGGGAATGACTTTCTTTCTTGGTGATGGTTAACACTCATTCTCCTTTTGACACTTGAAAACTTAGGCAGTTTCAGCGTCGAAAATGGCCAGAAATGAAGAGACCATCTTCCAAATCACTGTGAGTTGAGGAACCAGTTTACAAACACAGATCTGGTTCTGACCTCCTTCTTTTTGCCAAGGCTATTCTATGTGCATGCCATTTCCTATTACCTTCACTGTCCCTGTGATGAGAGGGTTAACAGTAATGTTAGATTAATACCATGTCCAAAACAGCTGTTCTCTCTGTACTACTCTGTGCTTAGTGAACTTGAGCTGTAACTTAGAACTGCCAGACATCTTGAAGGCTGTGGCTGCCAAAGCACTAAATGGTGGGCACCATCAGTAATAGGGTAACCTTGTGAAGTGACTTCCAAAATGTCCACCCTATCGTGTCACTCCAGTGCTGAGAGGCTGGAAGGGGCTGTGTGGAGTCTGTGGTCAGCTGGAAAGTTTACCACGACTCTAACAAGAGTGGCTAGTTTGTGTGGTTAGTTGGTTCTCTTCAAGAGAGGAGCGCACCTTCTCAGACCTTCTTAGGAAATCCAGAACTGCAGATTATAGAGCTAATGATTCATTTTTGGCAGTGGCAACTAATTTGACACTAGGTTACCATGTGAGCAAACCAACTCCCTTAGTGACCTGCCACTTGCAATACCAGTTTACTTGTTTAGTGACCTGTTACTTATTGCTGAAAAAAGTTTTTCTTTGGTGCTTCCAGAATTTTCTTGGCCACTCTTCTATCCAGATCCTTAAATGCCATCTTTGCCAGCTACTATGTTTGTTAAGTCAGCAAATAAAAACAGAGATGGGGGGGGAGCTAGGAGTGATCTAGACATGCTCATTTATAAGCGCTGGCCCGGCAAGCACAAGGTTGAGTTCATTCCCCAGTGGGGGAAAAAAAAAATTTCATTTTCAGCAGCCACACCCTTGAAGGAAAGCTTACTCAGGTGTAGGGGCAATTAAAAAGTCCTAAACAAGATGACAGTCAAAGGCTAAGAGGAATTTATTTTGTTCTACAGGGGACAACTGTGGGAAGGCTGGGAAGGTTAAGAAGCAACAGGGACGGATCCCTGAAACCAGAGGCTTCACCTTTACTAAAAGGCCATGAAGAACAAGCCACATTGGATTTCCTGGCTGACCTGCAATACAGGCAAGGAGGTCTGAGAGAGACAGAACTGCTTTCAGTCAACATTGGCATATTCTGGAGAACAACCACCAGAAACAGAGAATTTCAGGAAGTCCCATTTCACCCCTGCTTTGCTTTGGATTATGCCTCACTAGCTGCACAAAATGCATTTTCATATCAAAAAGTCACCACTAACCTTCTCTGAGAAGCTTGAGGAAAAAAGGCAGATTTTCATGGAAACTTCCCCCAGAGGTGAGAGGTGAAAAGTCGCTGAAATTTTTTTAAATCATAGAACAACGATCGTGTTTTAAATCCTCTTATTCTTTTGATTCGTCACAAAGCAGGATGAGCAACTTGCAGACGCTGAAAACTGCACAGTTTAACAATGAATCAATAGCACAAAAAAGTGACATTTACCTAGCACTATAACCCTGGCTGCCTCTGAAGAAACTGCCTTCCCTGTATATAAATGTGACTATTTACATGTAACCAACGTGGGAACTTTTAGGGGAATGATCCCAATTTTTCAAGAGTGGTGGTGTCAATAAACGCTCTGTGGCCAGTGTAAAAGAAAATCCCATGCAGTTGTGGACATTTCTGTTCCTGCCCAAATAGCATTTTGCCCAGTATTTATTCCTTTGTTCTCCATTCCAGAACTGGTATTTTCATGGTACTGAAAAGAAATGAAGTTGATGTATGTCTCAAGTTTGTATTTGTAAAGAAACTCTGTAATTTGTTGTCATACAATGTTCAAAACCCTAACCAGTGATGAGCGAGTGGTATGAAGAAATGTGGCATTTTGTAAAACAGCATCCTCGATGCCCCTCCTCACCTCCATTTTAAGAGCACTCAAGATACTACCAGTCAATGCCTTTTTGGAAGCAGATACCTTTTAAAAGTCGAACTTTTTTAAAAAGTCGAACAAATTTACCCTAAGTGCCCCCACTGGTGCTAAATTTCACACTGCACCAGCTTTGGGGTTACATTTTTAAAAAGGGTTAACAGCAAAGCAGTTCATCTTACCACCTTTCTCCAGGTACTTCAAAACCTGGTACAGGTGTTTGTCAGAGTCCTAAAAGTAGAAGAAACCTTGCCATGAGCAGTCCAATCCATTTCTCATTTGATACATGATTTGTTAAACAGTTCCACACTTTTTAATGCCGCTAATAGGCACAGGCTCCCTAGCAAAACAAAACAAAACAAAACAAAAAAAAAAAAACACCTGTTTTTACCAGAAACTGGAGCTGTTATCTGAAATAGGCTATAATCTACTCTTTTGCCCTTAATCCAATCTGATGGGGAAGGGGAGGAATCATGCTCATAATCACCAATTTTAAATAGAAACCTTTATTTACAAGGACATCCAAAATGGTTAGCAAAGAAGTAATACCTCATCGCCCCATCTCATGAGTCATCCCATGTGGTTTAAATTCTTTGAAGTGTAAAAGAACAATTTCAATTTCTAAAAATCAACAATGTAAACTTGATTGAAACCAAATCAATTCTTAATACTGTAAGTCAATTCCTGAGAATTTAAATATTGCTCTCAGAATGACATTTCCATTTTCTTCAAAATTCCATATATCGTAAAGAGAAAAAGAAGGGAAGAGTAAGAAAACACCTTGCTCATTTGAAATGGTTTTACCTCGGAGTTGAAAACGACTTATTACTCTGCTGCAGGGGTAAATCTTCATATATCCTAGAAGATACGTGCTCCTGTGAATTTCTCACTTGTGAACAAAACTCAGGCCTTCTGCAAATAAAAAGGGACCTGGACCGGCATATGGGCAACTAGGAATCCATTTGGTTTACTTTTCAGCTGCATCTACCTCTGGATAAAAGTACTTCTATGAAATCAAGTCAATTATCTTCTATAGTACCCAACCCCAACTCACCTTATATATTCAATACTGATAAACTAAGTAGGACTGTTTATTGATATTTACACCTTTCAATCCAGATGGACAATTAAGAAAAATGGCATCATAATACGAACATTAACAATGAAACCTCTATTTTTTAAAAGAAGAAACATGTATGTCCTTTATATCATTTTTGATCTTCATAAAATATATATTTTTATTTATATATCTTTGGATTCAGCAAAAAAGTAGATACTGGAAATGTCCCACATTCTAAAAGCAGATGAAAAGACTTATACTCTTTATCCAAGAAAAACCTAGGTTTAAAAAAAGGGATGGGGGGCTGAGAATGAGAGGTAGGCAGCTGGAGTACAAAGAATTGTCCAAAAAAGATTAAAGGACAATAAAGATAAAAACAGCAAATTTCAAAGACTGCATCTGTTAAAAGAATCAAAATACTGAGTTTGCACCAATAAAATGAACAAGTAGAAAACATAAAAACATAATAAACTTCCTTTTTTTTCCCATACCGAAATGAGATGCCGCTGCCTTCTGTGTAGCCTGGAGTCGGGACTGAGAAAGGAATCACAAAGTTTTGTTTTGAATAACTTAAAAGTCAAGAAAGGCAAGAGCACCATTCTATACTCACGTACACAATTTGTTTCAGGAAGGCGCAGACATACACAACCTGCCTGAACTGAAAGAGACTCACTGGGCTATGCCTCAATGACCCAAAAAAATGAAGGGTCAACTGAAAAACACAAGTTGTACAATGGAAGATTATAATTTTAAAATCTTGAGATTTTTTAACACCTATGGGGAAGGGATAAGAATAGCAAACTCATAATGGTCTGCAGAATGTTGGAAAAATAAAATCCACTCTAGTTGTGGTTCTGCAAATATGGAGCTTCACTTATTCATAAGCATGTCAAAGAAATGAAGTTATCTTTCCACTTCAGAGACATCTAGAAAGTCTTGCTAACGTGTGAAATTCAAAAAATAAACTGGTTCTCAGTTTTTGCTAGAAAGGCTCGCATAAGTCACTTGAAATTTATAGATATTACAAAACCCAAATTTCATTCTACTGTTTGAACCTAATAGAGTAACCCAGCAAAGGGAATTCAGCTTAAATTTTCCCTTAGTCCACACTGAGTAGAAAAGGTGTCAAGGACAGGCAAAGAACAAAGTAGGAGAGGGAATAGAGGGGGAACAAGCAAAGATGCTTAGACTGTGGTTCTGATTTACAGCACAGTCTATTCTGGGTACTAAGCTCTTTACGAAGAGTGACACTATTCTAATTCACAGAAATGGAGTGGAGACTCTATATTAGAAAAAATAAGACAGCTGAGCAGACACCAGAAACCACACACCAAGGACTCTACTCTTGCAATCTCAATGTGGGATTCAGCTCCTAGCAACCAAAAGCTTGTCAAAGCACTCCTAAAATGGATGAAAAGACAACATGGTACTTAATTTAAATTTTACAAAAGGAAAGAAGATTTATGGACTGCTTAAAATCCGAAAGATTTTTTAAATCAAATTGATTTTCTTCAAATTCCTGATTTTGTTTTTCTCTGTATCTAGTCACTCCCCTCAAATTAACAAAGTGCTTAGTTCACTGGTAAAGGAATTTTTTAAAAAATTTAAATGTATGCTTACATCTAAACAAATGATCTCTTTAAAAAGCATTTAGATTGAGAGAATGAAAAAAGTGAGGCCTCTAACACTGGGGGAGAAAAAAAACTGTAGACTACTGTCATCCCCTCCACCCCCAGGCCCAGGTGACTCGGGGATCCTCACCACACAGAACTTACTAAAATCGACAAATGTTAAATATTCTGCTTCACAAACTGTAAAAATGAGTTGTGACCTACAAAAAAGGTATATACATATTTTACATAATACAATATCTTAATAGGTCATATTTACAAAAAAAAATCTATTCACAGAAACACTGCAAACTTCTGATTCAGAAGGCAGCACCTGGCCTTAAACTTTCAGAAGTTTATTTTCAAAAAGCATTATTGCTCTACCATATAGGCAAAGGGTGACACCAGTACTTTAAAAGAAAAAAAAAAATACTTATTGTCCAACAGATTAAGGAATGTATTTCACCATTCCTCAAGACCAAGAATATTGCATTTATCCATTACTTATTTAAATAAAGTGCACTCAGCTGCACGTTAGCATGTGATAAACTGCCACCGCTGCAATTAAATACTGTCATCTTGCTTTCCCTTCTGCAAAGCTACTAGACATCAATGACAAACGCTGGGAATCAAGTCATCACAGGACCTTAGGGCCAAATGAAATGTTCATTAGAAGAAGGCCTAGGACAATATTCAGCAAAGAACAAAAACTCAGAAATGCCAATTCCACTGCATAAAGGGCAGCATTAAATTAACTTTATGTAACAAAACACTTCAAGACTGGGACTAAGATCTCTATTCAATAAAGCAACTAGAGAAACCATAGATGTTCTGATCTCTCCATTGCTCTCTGGCCCACCTACATTCAGCTGAAAGACTTTGGCTAGCAAGGCAAAAGGAAGTGATACAGAAAAACATTGTCTTGGCATTCATTCCATTTCTCCAGAATCACATTTCTACAAGGCAGAACATCAAAAAATTGTATTGAACACCATGATATAAAAAAGTAGAGAAAAACAATGACAAAAAAGATACTGCGCTTCATTCACTTTAAGTCCTTCTCAAATGACAACTTGGAATACCCCTGATGGAGATCAAAGCTGGTCCTCACGTCACAAGTGGATGCCTGAACAATGATTCTTTACCTCCCAATAATCCTATGGCAGTAGCATTTGTACACTGATTTCCTTAGAGGTCCAGGTATAGGGATGTCAGCAGTATTTCTGTTAGCAATCAGAAGAAAAGAAGAGTAAAACATGTACTCAACAGAATAAAACCACCACCAAAAAGACACCTTTATCAACACAGAGACATTTAGCTTTAGCTGACCAGTTCAGACTCCTTCAGAGCCCGCAATACTGAAAGTATCTAATGGGCCAGGGCCTTCAACCAATTGTTTTTTTCCTTGTTACTTCCTGCACCCCGCTTTGGGGTGGAGAGGCCTGGGGATTGATCCCTGAGCCTTCAAATCCTCAGCCCTTTTGAGACAGGTTCTTGCTAAACTGCCCAAGCTGAAATTTAGCCTCCCACAGTGCTGGCATTACAGGCATATATGCCACAGCAGCCAACCAATTACCATATTTTTAAATTATATATATAAGTTATAATCTACCTAGACCTTTACATTACAGTTAAGGCTTTGATTCTCTCAAGGAAACAAGAAAAATTTATTGAACAGGTAAGAAACACATTCACATACCTGATCAGGACCCATAGGCATGCCTGATATGGGCATGGAGTTCATGTTCATCTGTCCCAAGTGACCACTGCTGCCATTAATGTGCACCATACTATATGGTGCAGGATTTCCCTGGTGAGCAAACTGCTGCTGGGGAAAGGAGCTGTAAAAAAAGTATAGTATTACCTTAGGCCATTTTAAAATTTGGCACACACAGAGTCTAATAATTTCATCAACTGTCCCTGCACTTAAGCAAGGCCTGCCATTTTTCACTATCTGTACTCAATAGCCTAACAGATATACATACTGTGCAAAGGATGCTCAAAAGGGACAAGTCATGTAACATTTTCTGACATGAACTAAGGCCTTTTGATTTCTTCATCAAAACAACTATGATGAAAAAATGCAGAGAACTTAATTTCCTGAGTTTATGGCACTAGGATGTGAATTGCTTTTGAACTCGTTATTGTTTACCTGGTCCTGGCCAAGTTTCCTGATGGCCAGCCCTTCATTTCTGAGGACTGATACATGGGTGCGGTCTGTGGGTGCTGCATCATGGGGTTCTGGGATGGACCCATTCTTGATGACATCATTGGATTAGGAGGACTAGGCACTCGACCAAAGGATGGATCTGGTTGTTGTCCCATTCCTTAAGAGAGAAAGAAAGAAAAGAAAGAACAAATGATGACGCTCAAATGCTACTCTGTTCCTTTTTGGAAAGGGGATGGGAGGCAGTGATAAGATGTGAAGTGCTACAAGAAGTTGCCTCCAAGTTATCCTTGCTTCTCACCATGACAGCTACAGTCATGGACTTACTGCCAAAAAGCACACCATTTAGAGCAAGTGAAGGACAGCTGCCTCAAAGGCTCTTCTGTATGAAAGGGAATCCGTAACATGCCACGCACACCACTGCTCATTCCTCTTTAGAAGGGAGCAAAGCTACCATCCCCCAGAGAGCAGAGCTGTGCCCTGAAATGTAAGGTCTTCCCAATAGACATCCTGTAAAGGTTGAACTGAAGCAATACCTGAATTATCATTAATTATAAGCTGAAGTCACCACAAAAACGAACTTCAAGCTCGGTGTGGTGGTGCACACCTGTAATACCAGAACTTGGGAGGCTGAGGCAGGAAAATTGTTGCACATTCAAGACCAGCGTGGGCTATAACGTGAGCTCAACACCAGCTTGAACTGTGTGGCGAGCCCCTGTCTCAAAAAGACCAAAAAAAAAAAAAATCGAAAGCCCAGACAGTACATCCTTGTCACTGACTTAAACACTGAAAGGTTACAATTCTAAAATACTGACATGAGCCGGGCGTGGTGGCTCACACCTGTAATCCTAGCACTTGGGAGGCTGAGACAGGCGGATCGTTGTGAGTTCGAGACCAGCCTGGGCTACAAAGTGAGCTCAAGGCCAGCCTGAACGGCATAGTGAGACCCTGTCTCAAAAAACAGGGCTGGGGATCTAGCTCAGCGGTCTAAGTGCCTGCCTGGCAAGTGCAAGGTCATGAGTTCAATCCCCGGTGCTGCAAAAAAAATAAATAAATAAATAAATTTTTAAAAAAGGAAAAGAAAAGAAAAAAAAGAAACAGGAGAGGAATTTTAAAGGCTTTCTCCCTGCCAAAATAGGTGGACATGGGAGGCGGGAATGACTCAGCTGTGATAGCACGTATGTGCCTCAGTTACCTACAGCACACTTTTTTGTTCTCCATTAATTTAAAATGATTTTATTTTTCTTGTGAAGTAATAAGTTAGCGAATACTATCTGTTTTCCATGTGCAACAGACCTAGCTAATTCCTAAGAAATGTTCCTTTGGGGTCTGGATAGTCTCTGTCACATTTACCATAATTTGGTGGATATGGAAACTGCTGTGGTGGAGCCTGTGGCATTGCAGGTCCTGCCAAAACACCATCCATACTGGGGGAAGCAGTCACATTTGGAGGCGGGCTGAAGGCCTGGCTCTGCTGCTGCTGCTGCTGCTGCTGCTGCTGCTGCTGCTGCTGCTGCTGCTGCTGCTGCATCATCATTGCCACCCTCTGTTGTCGGAAATGATGACTTAGCAACTCTCTGCTGCGCTGGGCGACCATCTGGGCATTTAGAAAACCCTGCTAATACCAAAAAAGAATGCAATTACAAATAACAAAAGCCAACCAATTTCATACATAATGGTTCACCCATAATACATTCAATATCAAAGAGAAAAAACTATCCACTGCCTTTCTTTAAAATTAAAGGCAAAAGAAAATGTGAAATTCATTATGGTAAACATTTTTGAGCCAGGCACACTGGCGCATACCTGTTGTTCCAGCACTCAAGAGGTGAAAGAAAGAGTCTCTCTTTAAGGAGAGAGAGGCTAGCCTGTGCAGAATAAACCCCATCTTTTTGGAGGGGCCAGGTATAGTGGTGAAAACTAATCCAAGCACTCTGGGAGGCTGAGGTAGGAGAATCTGAGTCTAAGTGCAGCCTGGGTAACTTAAGTCACTTAACAAGACACTGTCTCAAAATGAAAAAGTAATTTAAAAAAACTGGGGATGTAGCCCAGTTCCGGAGAGGAAAAGAAGAGGGGGGCGCAGTTCGAAAAACAGGAGAGGAGGAGGACAGTATTTCAGGATGTTACGAGAATGAAAAGGCACCACACTCCAAAAATACAAGAAATAAAGGGCAAGGTTTTACTGAGATAAGTAGGAACCTCAGAGGTCTTGCGGTCTTTGTAAATCTCAAAAAGGAGACATAAAATACAAAGAGAAAGCTGTTTGGAAATCAAGGTGGTAACGTGATCAAAGATTTAACAGCCCGATGTGATAGCTCACACCTGTAATCCCAGCACTCTGGGAGGCTGAGGCAAAAGCATCCCAAGTTCAAAACAGCCTAAGTACTTTATAGACACACCATCCCAACATAAAAATTTTACAAAGAACTGAGAATGTAGCTCACTCTGAAGAACCTTGGTTCAATACCTAGAACCAAGAAAAAAAATCTTGAAAAAAAGGTACGACTGTAAAACAACACTGATTTAGGCTCTATGAACTCAACAAAGATTAACTCCAAAAAACTTTTATCATCTATTTGGAAGGTATCTTACCTCAGCTTATACAAGATGCTGATTATGACGTATCAGTACTTCCATGCAGGCATCAGACAGTGAAACTTGAACGTTTCAGTTTTTCTTTACACAATTATGAACAGTTTATAGTCACAGTAGACAGAGGACTGTCATGTTGTCAACTGCCTCCTGAACATTAAACCAGAATCGGGGGTGGGAGGGGGTAGGGGCTGGAGACTGAAGTCAGAGCCTTCACACATTAAGCTATATCCCAGCCCTAAAAAGCATCTGAGTAATGCCTACATTGCTGCTGGAGGAGAGAAAAGAGTTGTCACATGCCCTCTCACTACAGGAAACAGCATCTCTTACCTAGTGAGCGTGTGGTTTAATAATCCAGAAACAGACGTTTACAGAGTTACTATTTTAAATTCCTAAAAGGTTAAGGGATAGTTTGTCTTACAACACATCAAATGATTACAAATAGCATTAAGGTTAAAAATACTCATTGGTGGTTTTAATGAAGTAACTCCTCCTACTCTTATTACTCCTATCACCATCAAGAGAGAAAAAAAGAGGAAGTTCAGTGTGCACATGGAACAGTATTTTACACAAGAAATTCAGAATTACTTTGATCTGTTCAACCTACACTGACAGAGGCAACCATAAACCAAGCACTGTGCTGGGGTGTGACAGCAAAGGTAGAGGCTCCTCCTCACCTGGGAGCTCACCTGGGGCTGCATCATGGGCCTCATCATTGCAGCAGCACCACCACCAGTGGGGTTTTCAATCTTCATTTCCAGCGCCTGCCGGCTCTGATTCAAGAACTGAAGAGACACAGGTTTGTTAGGATGCAAACGCAGCATGTTAGCATGCCCCACTCCAGTAAGGGCATAATGTTATCTATGCATCCATCTGGTAAGCTGCATCTAAACAGAGCTAGTACATTTTAACAGTGCAAAAAAAGTTAACTTTTATAAAAAAATAATTGCTGCAACATCCTTGCTTAGCATATAAAGCTTTACTGTTTGGCACTGGAGGAAAATGAAAGCACAAGTACACAGCTTAAAAACTACCTTTCAAGACTGGACATGGTAGCCCACACCTATATAATCCCAGCACCCAGGAGGCTGAGTTCCAAAGGGAGTTCAAGGTGAGCCTGAACTGCATAGTAAAACCTTGACTCAAAAAGACCCTTCCCCCTTCCCCCACCACCAAAATGTATTTCAGGAACTCAAAGGATTTACAGAGTCTGGGATTATTAATGAACTTGCAGAATGTGATTTAATGTTATCAGAGTAACTATCAATAAAACTACCTCCTAGTACTTTTCCCTAAGTGACTTTTAATGGAAAGAAAGGACAAAAATTACAATACCAGGAACACAGCTTTTCCAAGCACTTAAAACTATTAAGAATATTCAGGAGCCAGGGATTTGGCTCAGTGGCATAAGCACCTGCCTGGCAAGCTCAAGGTCTTGAATTCGATCCCCGGTACCAAAAAAAAGAAAAAAGAAAAAAAAAAGAAGAAGAAGAATATTCAGGCAATGCATAGTCTCTGGCTCAGTGGATTCTAAATTCAGTCATTAGTCTATTTCATCGGTTAGTACCACCACATATAGTAACTTACCACAATTAAGGCACAAACCATAGAAATAATTACATGTGTGTGTGTGTGTATACACACACACACACACACTTTTTTTTTTTGGTGGCACCAGGGATTGAACTCACAACTTCACGCTTGCGAGGCAGGCACTTAGGCCACTCAGCTAAATCCCCAGCCCCTGTCTTTTTGAGATTGGGTGTCGCTATGCCATTCAGACTGGCCTTGAGCTCACTCGGTAGCCCAGGCTGGTCTCGGAACTCACAACGCTCCACCCGTCTCGGGATTCGCCTGTCTCAGCCTCCAGAGTGCTGGGATTGCAGGCATGTGCCACCAGGCCAGGCAAAATAATTGTATTTTAACACACTAGCTAGAGATTAAGGACACAATGGGGAAACAAACGTAAGTTCTAAGAATATTAAGAGAGCTCTAATTTTATAAAACACCTAAAAACCACTCACATCAAACAGACTTACTTGGTTATAGTATCAAGTACTTACAAAACAAAAACCTCAAGAAACACTGTTTCCCCCAAAAAAGCAATCATTTCTGACACGGTTATTTTTTTAATCTATACAAGGGGATATTTGTATATAAAAGTAACCAATCACTTCCTAACAAGAAACCATTTGTAGAAATAAAATCTTACACAGCAGTGAAAACAAAAAGAATTTCTTTAGTTGGCAAAGAAGGGAGAAGCAGTGAAAGCTCTAAGGAATACAGCCTAAAAACTAAGGTGAGACCAAAGGGAAAGTCATTTAGGTCACAGCCAAATATATCACAGATTGATTACCTGTTGGCCCTGCAGTCTCTGCTGAAGCTGCATTCTAAGTTGCTTTGGGGTGTTTGTACGAGGTCTCATGATGCTGGCCCTAGGATGCATCCCCTGCAGAGGAAAACTGCCTTGCTGGCTCATTTGGTTCATCATAGAGTTAAAAGACGGTGATTGTCCCTGAAGATTAAATCCTCCTTGCATTGGAGGACCCTGTGTTGAGTATGTCTGTCCATATAATGCTGCCTTCTGATCCATCAATACTGCTGCTTCTTGGCCTTGGAAAGCATCCTGTTTGGGCTCCAAAGTTTGTCCCTTAAACATCAAACAAATAAACAATGAAGTACATCTTTTAAAAGCAACCAAAATCAAGTGATCTGAAGGAGAAGAAAACTAAAGTCAATATGTGATATGAATACACAATGGTTCAAAACGCCAAAAGCGAAATCAAGTTTATGGTCTACAAGTAACAAGTGCCTCTGCTCAGGAATGTGTCTTAGTGCCTAGCAAATAATCACATAGATGGAAACTCAAATATTTTCTAAATTCTACAAATGTATTAAATACATGGAGAGATACAATTTGTTCCAGGCAAGATTTCTGTACTAAAAAACATGGATTTCCCGCAGGGCCTTGGTAGCACACGCCTGTAATCCCAGCACTTGGGAGGCTGAGACAGGAGGATCATTTCGAGTTCTAGACCAGCCTGGGCTACAAAGTGAGCTCAAGGCCACCCTGAATAGCATAGTGAGACCCTGTCTCAAAAAGACAAGGGCCAGCAATTTAGCTCAGTGGTGTAAGCGCCTATCTGGCAAGCAGGAGGTCATGAGTTTGACCCCCAGTTGTGGGGGGGAGGGGGTGGACTTCCCAAGCCAAGCCAAGTATTTTTTTAAAAATTACTTTAAGGGCCAGGGATCTAGCTCAGCAGCCTAAGTGCCTGCTTGGCAAGCCCAAGGTCGTGAGTTCAATGCCCGGTGCCGCAAAAAAAAAAAAAAAAAAATTTATTATTTTAAAAGATCACTAATCGCTGGGCCTGGTGGCCTGTAATCCCAGCACTCGGGAGGCTGAGACAGGAGGATGGTTGCAAGTTCGTGACCAACGTGGGCTACAAAGTAAGCTCAGGGCCAGCCTGAGTGGCTTAGCCAGACCCTGTCTCAAAAAGACAATGGCCAGGAATTTAGCTCAGTGGCCTAAGCGCCTGCCTGGCAAGTGCAAGGCTGTGAGTTCGATCCCCAGTGCCACCAAAAAAAAAAAATCAAATAAAAAAATTAAAGATCACTAATCAATAAATCCTTGAGTATTTTGATCATTACGCATATCTAAAATATACCAATAAAAACTAATTCTTAAAAAAATTAATAAATAAAAGAAACTCTTGTGCAATTTGTGGAAGAACATTTTTCAGGGAGGCAATATAAACTTTGGCAACTACAGGTAAATCAAAAATTGTTCACATCCCCTAAAGTGTACTGCACAAACCAGTTGTTGAAAGTCTAAAAGTAAAATTGGCCATCCACTACTCTTTACTGGGGGATCCATTCTTTCAACAAGCATTTATTAGCAGGGCATCGTGGTACATGCCTATAATCCTATCACTGGGGTGGCTGAGGCAGGAGGACTGCCTTGAGTTCATGGCCAGCTTGAACTGCAGTGAGACCCTGTCTCAAAAAAAGTTACGTGCCAGGTATCATTTCTGTACACACTGAAGATATGCACAAAGTAACGCTAAGCATGTGACAGAAAAAAATAAATATTCTAAAGGAGGAGAAACAGCACTTGCCCTGCCTGCTAAATTAGAAGAGAATGTGCCTTCATTGTCATGGATGTGCAACGTTACACGTGCAGTCAAAGCCTTCACAAGATGCCCCTCAAAGTACAGTTCGCCCCACCATACCCTATAACACTACCCGCATTTTTTTCCCACCTCTGGACTTTCCTCAGATAAATGCTTCAATCCAGGTTCTCTTTTCTCTTCATGTCCTACTAGTGTTCTTAGCACATCAAATTTGGTCTCCAGCCCCAAATTACTGTTGCTTATACAAATGCACACTTAATATCATATCTGTATTATCTCAGGCATCAGAAACTTAACATGTAGAAAAACCAAAGTCTCGATTTCCACAGCCCTTCCCCTAAAACAGAGATTTTGCTTAGCTCTTCCCCATGCCACACTATCTTGCATAACCACTCACCACACTAGAACTCAAAGGCTGCAACCGTGATTCTTCAGGCTTCTTTCCATGTGCATGCACACATACACAAACTCATACACGGTCCACTAAATCCTAAGATTTTCTGTGACAGCATATTGTGCATGTATTGTTCCCTTCTCTGTATCCCAGTACAGACTTCCCAAGACTTCCAAGACTCTTGTATTGTAATATAGTAACTGGCATCTCTGCTTCCACCTTGTCCCATCATACCAACTCCTTTCTTCAAAGAGACAGCCAAGATCTTTTAAAAAGGTATTCGTAATTTAACTTATATGTGGCAGATCAACTGTGGGTAGCACTTTATTCCCTTTCTGTTGTTGTCGGTACCTGGGATCAAACTCATGACCTTGCTCCGAGTTAAATCCGCGGCCCAACTTTTTTCTCATTCTCACAGTACTAAAAATCATAGTAAAAATTGGGGGGGGGGGGGTTCCTTCAGACAAGGTCTCACTATGCAACCCAGATTGGCCTTGAACTCAAAGTAATTCTCTGGCCTCAGCTTCCCAAATGCTGGGATTACAGGCATACACCACCATGCCCAACAATAGTAAAGAAATTAAAATATTGTGTTTACCAACAAAACCAGTAAGGAGGAAAATAACAAGATCAGTATTTTGATAGGTATTTGGAAGACAGAAAGTCAATGGAGGACTAAAAATCAACTCAATAGAGAAACTCAGACCTTTGCAGCTATGAATGAAAAATAAATTGGAGAAGGAACCTTTCCTCCTCCAAGAACACAACGATTAGCCAGGCAGTGAAGAAAAGTAGTTATAGGAATGGAAGGGGGTGTGGAGAGAAGAAGTACAAAAGAATTAAAATGCGTTATGTGTATGTACCAGCTACCTACAATGAATGTAATCATTATGTATTGTAAACATGTATTAATAAAAATAAAAGAAAAAAATTTAAGAAGTTATAAAAATGATAACCCTCTCTTTTCCTCCCTGGCTCTCTGAGGATCTGTTGCCATCATGAATGACACAGTAACCCTCCGGACCCGGAAGTTCATGACCGACCGTTTCCGTCAGAGGAAACAAATGGTTCTGATGTCCTTCACCCTAGGAAAGGAACAGTACCTAAGACAGAAATTTGGAGAAACTCACAAAATATACAAGACAACACTAGATGTCATTTTTGTGTTCAGATACAGAAACCATTTTGGTGATGGCAGGACAATCATGATTTATGATTCCTTGGATTATGCAAAGAAAAACGAACCCAAACATAGACTTGCAAGACATGGCCTATATGAGAAGAAAAAGACCTCAAGAAAGCAGTGAAAGGAGTGCAAGAACAGAATGAAGAAAGTTAGGGGCACCACAAAGGCTAACGTTGGTGCTGGCAAAAAGCCGAAGGAGTAAAGACTGTAGTGACTGCGTCTTTTCCACAGGAGCATGAATAAACTGTAAAAGCTCAAAAAATTAAAATAAAATAAAATAAAATGATAACCCTTAAAACAAGTAAAAGTGCATTTAAAAAACTTATAGTGCTGAAGCAGGAGGATTGCTATGAGTTCAAGGCCAATCTGGGCTACAAAGTGAGTTGAAGGGCAGACTGAACTGCATAGTGAAACCGTGTCTCCAAAAAGACAAAAAGTAATGTCAATGAATCATTATTCTACAGTTTCCTAAAACTATAAGGGAAAGAGGGAAAAAGACGGTGCTATTTTCTGTGTAAAATGCTAGGTTGTTGGCAGTAACATCACGATCACAAAGCATACTTTGTAAATTTATTGCTGGTATCCACGAATAATGCAAGGAATAGAAGACACAGAAGCATTCTGTACCTGGTCTCATAAATGTACACAACATACACAAGTCCTCATGAACACACACATTGTTCTAGTTCCATGGGGAGGGAGGACTTACCTGATTCACAAGTTCTGGGATGCCCAAAGCTCGGTCAATTTCCTCCAGGCCTGTTGCATCTGTGTTGCTCAAGAGTGTGTGCAGCTGGTCCAACAGAGCTCTTTCATCACTCTGGCCTTCCAAGTTCGAAGGTGACCCAAGGAGATCATCCAGGGGATTCCTAAGAATTGGTCTAGAAAGAGACTTGCAATCAGTTTTAATAGCATTTGGTCATGGACTGTAGTTCAGTTGCTGTAGAGTGCTTGCCTAGCTAGCCTTAGTTTAAAGCCTAGAATGCAAAAAAAATTTTTCAGTATTTTTTCTCTTTTCAAAAACAGATAAAAAGTGAGACATGCACCTCCATGACAGAGTGTTTGCCTAGCACATGGGTGAGACCCTAGGTTGAATTTTGAGTAACCCTCACGCCGCCTCCACCAACCCCCAAAAAACATGAACTAAGCATGGTGTCACATGGTTATAATCCTGTAATACCAGCTGCTTATGAAGCTGAGGCAAGAGGACTACATTCAAAGTTCAAGGTCATCTGGAGAATACAGTAAAACCCTATCTCAAAATAAAAACATAAAAAAGGCTGTGGATGTAATTAGGTGGTAGAGTGCTTGCTTAGTGTGCATAAGATCCTGTAAAAATTAGTGAGCTACACACTGTAGTACATGCTTGTAATTCCAGTTACTCAGAAAGCTGAGGCAAGCGAATGGAAAGTTCAAGGCCACTCTGCACAACTCAGCAAGACCCTTTCTCAAAATAAAAAGTGTTAGGTGCTCCCTGTATTATCTCTCTACTAACACACACCCACACACATACACAGAAGACAATATAATAATCATGGATCTTATTTTTAACTTACAAATACATAGTAACTCAAGTGAAATAAGCCAGAGGGCCAGAGATACAGCTGAGTGGCCAGTGCCTGCCTGCTAAGTGTGAGGTCCTGACTTTGATTCCCAGTACCAAATAAATACATAAACGAACGAACAACCACACAGTAAAGCACAGCAAATAGCATCAGTGTGCATTAAGACCCACAGTTTGAAAGTTTGACCAGGCTACCTTAGGGCAACACATAAAGTTTACACCCTCAACACCACCACCAAAAGGTAACTGACAGATCCTAAGTGAGGGACAGCAGATGTTGAGGGAAAGAGGGCAAAAAAAGACAGTGCTGTTTTCAAAACAAGAACAGAGTAGTAATTCTAATACTTAACAATCAAGGAAATCAGCAAAAGAACCAAAGGAAGGACAGAAATGTTCAACTATGAAATGATTTGCAGCTGGAAAACTGCCAAAATAACATGTTGTTATATTTGTCCCAAAAAGTTTACATTAACAAGTATTATACAAATGCCACACACAACGAGCTGC
>RJWT010010927.1:0-23731 GCA_004365215.1 Cuniculus paca | reverse complement strand
TAACACTTACCTATATTTATATAACACTTCTGCTTCCTGCTTGGTGCAAAAACAGCTTCACAGTAAACTATTTTTCTAATTTCCAGAGCCATATTAATGGATTTTAGAGAATAGTGAATATTTCACATAATTTACTGTTCTTACAAATTTTTGTTCGTTTGCTTTTTTGAGACGAGGTTTTACTATGTAGTCCAGGCTGGCCTTGAACTCAGTATGTAGCTCAGGTTGGCCTGGAACCCATAACAATTCTTCTGCCTCAACTTTCTGAGTTCTGGGATCATAGGCTTGCGCCACCATGCCCAGCTTCTTCCAAAATGTTAATTACCACGTTTCTTTGTCTCCCAAAGTAGGGAAAAGTGAATTTTGTAAATACTATTTTCCTTTTTAAATGGCTAGAAGCATTTAAGCATATGCAGAAGCCTCATAGTTGAAATTAAGGTACTTTTTTCCTGCCTGTGTGAATAAATATGCCTGTCTTGGTTACTTTTTCTCGTTGCTGGGACAAAACACCTGACACCCAAAGTGAAGCATGAAAAGGTTTATTTAGCTTACAGTTTCTGGAGATTTCAGTCCATAATCAGCTGGCTCCAAGGCAGGGTGGCATGGCACAGGGGCAACACTTCAAGGCAGCAGCCAGAGCAAAAGAGAGCAAACAGGCCTCTTCTCTACCCTTAAATTGTACACAGGCCACCACCCCCCAAAACCTTCAGGGTGGGTGTAACACTCACAAAATGTCCTTGGCCTCCTTTGCACAGGATGAGGATATTTACCAGTAAGAACCCTGGCTCCCTGCTGAGTCTCTTGGTTAAACTTCTCAAGTTGACACAATGTATCAACCACAACAATGACTCTATTCAGAAATGAATACTTCTCTGCAACCTGCTTTGGTGTTTAATTCTCTACCTTTTTTCTTTAAATTCTAAGGAAAAAATAATTGTTTACTTGAATATGCTGTATAGGATAGTGACAGCAGGATCTTAAATTTTATAAAATACTGAGAACTCATGGGCATTTATTGTGTTGGGAGATTATTGTGTGAATTATAAAAAAGAAGCCAGGTGTAATGGTACATGTCTATAATCCCAGTACTCTGGGAAGCAGAGGCAAGGAGATCACAAGTTCAAGCCCAGCCTGGGGAACTTAGTAATTTAATGAGACTCTGTCTCAAAATAAAAAATAAAGAAAAGGGTTGGGGATATACATCAGTACAAAAGCTCTTGAGTTTAATACCCAACACTGAAAAGAAAAGGAAAAAAAAAAAGAATTATCTTCGTATTAGGATATATAGAGCTCTTTCTCACTGATACATTCACATATTTATAAAAATTTCATCTAATATCTCACCAGGAATATGATTTCAAGTTCACTGTTAGCAATCTGTTATTATGAATAACTGCTCATATTTTTGAAAAGTACGGTTTAATACATTTCCTGTGGAAGCCCACCAAGTAAGTACGCAAGGCAGGATAGAACCAAAAAGGGAAGTCTATAGAAATTCGCCACAAATTGGCCCAGTTTACTTACTTAGCAGGTAATGCCTTCAGAGACCTGTATACATGTTAAATAATGTGAATAGGTTTTTGCTTTTTTTTTTTTTTGGCATTCACATATATTTCTTCATTGGATTTATTCTTGATAGACTGAAACATAAAATAATTCGAAGAACTGTTCAGTAAAGAAAAACATTTAACCCTCCTACCCCTTACTGCTTTAGGGATTAAACCCAAGGCCTTCTCACTAAGTGACTGCCCCCACCAACTTTAAATTTTGAGACTGGATCTCACTAAATTGCCCAGTAGTGAAGGGGAAAAAAAGGAAGTATGAAAATTTCCAGTAGTCATTCTGCCTCAGCCTCCCAGAGTGCTAGTATTACAGGCATGGGTACTGCCATACCCAGCTTTGTAACCTTGTGTTCAAACTTTTGCTGTTGTGTTACAAGAATTTTCACTAATGTGTTGTCATCTCTTTGTTCCTAGAGTTTACTCGTGTCAGTATGGGTGTTCATAAAGCGCTGCAAATATTAAGGGACAAAGTGGACTTGCAGCATTTCTGTGGCTATGTCACCATGTTGAATGCTTCTAGCCAACTTGCAAGTAGAAAACTCAGCGATGCTTCTGATGAGAAAGGTTAGCCAGCTGCTGGGTTCTTTGAATTAGGATACCTGGGTTTTAGTTTAAAATAGTCTTAATACGTAAAAAGCAGTAGACATTGGTGGGAATATTGAATTACAGTTTTTTTAAGTGAAGGATAAGACAATATTCCAGGCATCATTTGGACAAATACCAGTTGTATGAGTGGACGCATACCCGCTGCGTAACTGAAGACGTGCTGACCTTGGGCTGCTGTGCAGCGTGGCTGTGGGGCTTTAGCCTTTCCCGGCACATCTGTGTTTCCAGGCTTTGAATTAAGTCAGCCTCGTGGAGTGATGGTTTTGAAACTCAAGTGACTTTTGTAAAAATGTTTCCTAAGTGAACTTAATAGTTGGTTTCCATGTTCTGTGAAATTACTCATTAGAAATTTCTCATATCTATTTTTCCCCTCTCATTTTTGAGTCTGTATAGCTGCTGGATCTTAAATATTTATTGCTGCAACCATTTCCTACTTGGCTTTCCTGTCTTGTCTTTTTATCTTCAATCTGTCCTGCACATTAACAATGGCTTCTTATGCCCCGTTCTTTTTTGTTGGGTTCCCATTTCAAATCACCTTTCATTCTAATTGTTTCCACTTTGGCATAATATTTGCTCGCATGTGGCTTTTGTTGTTGCAGTGTCAGCTCTGATCTTTAGGAAGACCTTTGAATTCAAATGTCTTGTCACTGGTTGACTGTATTCTGTGAGCCTCTTTGAAATCCTGAGACAGTGTGATTGATAAGAACCAACTAGTGGGTTGGGTTGGCTTACTTTGAGTTAGATATCTACTCCTGGGCCGTTGAGTTTTGGCCAAAGGTATTAGGTAGCTTTCAACAGCTGTGAGATGCTACAAGGAGCATTTTCAGGAGAAGAGGGTGTTTCAGAGTGCAGCTACGATAGCTGTCAGGGCTGAGAAATGCTTTTCTGTCCTCATCAGCACACAGCTCCCTGTCACAGTCTCTCAAACCTCACTGCAGGGTGACTCACTTGTCTGTCTCCTACTGGGGCTTTTCCCCTTGGAATAAAGTGAGGTCTTACCAGTTTTTCTCTAACACTAAACAGGTATTTATTATTTACATGTTTGTAGAATGAATAACATGAAAAATGACAGCAAACAAAACAAAACAGAACAAAACCCAACCCAACAAAACAATGAAAATGATACAGGCCCTCAAAACAAGATAATAGGGAATTAACAATGGCTGCCACCTTCAGAAGGAGATCCCCCATAGATGCCACACTGCACACCATTATTCTCTGATCAGACTACCGGCCCTAGACATGCAAAGTCAGTGAAACACCAAACACCACAAGCATCAAATTGCATTTCACCTCAATAGCTATCATCGTAGCCTGTGTTTCTCTGGATCAGTTGGTCACTTACTGTGTGTGTGTGTGTGTGTGTGTGTGTGTGTGTGTGTTGGGGGTTGGGGTTGGCCTGTGTGCCAGAAGGGGCTGGGGTCTGGCTGTGCCCCCAGCGATGGTGGCCACACAGGGTGCTGGTTCGCAGGGAGGGCTTGCTTCTTGGCGAATTCTTACTCTGTTCTCCTGCAGTACACAAATGGCACTGACTCACAGGAAAAGGCTGGGGTCTGGCTGTATGGATTATTTATTGTTTTTATTTTTTTAAGGTGACAGTCTTTCAGGCAGAGGGCATTAGAAAACAGAGTAGCTCATCTTTAGGCAAAAGAAAAGATTTTGGAGAGTGGACGATGAAAGTAAAGAAGTGGGTAAGATCTAGGAAATCTTGGAGATTCTAAGGCTGAAACATAAATGGAATCACTGAAGGAATTTTGAAGAGTAATGTAGTCAGACTGTATCCCACGGGCTAGAAACGGCTTTAGTAATGATCTAAGTGCAAGTCTACACTTCTGTTCTACTTTTTGAATTTTACATTCTTTAAGCCACAGGTTCTCACCCTCAGCATTATTTGCATTTCAAGCTAGATAGTTCTTTGTTGCGGGGATTGTACATGGTAAGATGTTTTAACATCTCTGAAAATAAGGAGCATCTTGTTCTAATTCATGACAACCAGACTTGTTTCTTGACGTTGCTAAATGTCTTTTGGGAGGAAAAATTGTTCCACTGGTTTAGAGCCACTGGTTTTGGCCCCCTATTACTCATTTCTTCCCATCATCATCATCATTGCCTGAAACCTTTAGGTTAGAACTGAGTTACTAGCATCTTCTGAATACTGGACTAGAATCTTAATTCTGTGTATCCTTTAATTATAAGGAGAACCTGATTTGGCATCTGGCTCTGATGTAAATGGAAGTACAGAGTCATTTGAAATGGTCATTGAGGAAGCGACTGTAGATTCAGTAACAAAACAGAACTGTGGTAAGATGTTAAAAATTCCTCAAAATTTTATTAGACTAGTTTCTGAGGCTTAACTTCTCTGCTAAGTTATTTGCATGTTATTTGTCTGTTCTTATCATCCATTATGGACTTTTTAATATGAATTTTCTAAGAAACATTGTTATATACTTAAAATACTAACTTAAGCACTATAGAATTATGACTTGCGAATAATGACTTCAAGTGTTACTGTCCATTAGTGGTCAGTATTTTGGTTCATTCTCTTCATCTTGCATGTGTCTTGTCATACCCGTTTAAATGACTACTTTGAACATTTGATGAAAGCTGTACCCACATTTTCTAGGCCTGTTTCAGAGCCCCTTCCTTTGTCAAGCCTTCTGGTGGCGGTCACTGGGGCCTCAGGTGCTCAGAGGTGGCTATGAATGTGTCTGATGAACACGAGTTGTCTGTCCTTTTCTAGCTGCCACCACAGAAGCAGAGTGGGTTCCTCTTGAGCTGTGCTTTGGAATTCCCCTGTTCAGCTCTGAATTAAACCAGAAAGTCTGTAGGAAAATTGCTGCTCATGGCCTTTGCAGAAGAGAGAGGTATGGACGCACACTCATTGTCATCTTTTCATCTGCTTCGTTTTAAACTGTCAGTGAGGAGTTACTAGATCATGCTTTCTTTTATTCTACACATGAACACAGCTATTTCCCTATGTATATTTGTTGATTGGATAAAGAATGCTAATTTAATGGTTTTGCTGTATTTTTAAAATCACAGTAGATGAGAAATTAGTCACAGCAAACATTTTGGGAACATGTTTTGATTAATTACATTACTTACCCAGGTTTGATGAGGGTGTGAAAAATGGGCATGCTTATAAATGTGAACTAGTTTTAAAAATTGATAGATGTCTTGTGCCTTTGCCACACCTCCTTTTTTTGGTGCTGGGGTTTTTTTGAGACAGACTCTTGCTAAGTTGCACAGGCTGGGCTTGAACGCGTGACCCTCCTGCCTCAGTCTCCCGGAGTGCTGGAATTCTAGGTGTGCACTGCCGTGCGAGGCTTTCTCTCAGCATATACACACAAGTTACATGAATAATGTTTGTCTCAGTGGTGGAATTATGGTGACTTTATAAAAATTTCTCCACTTTCTGCATTTTCTAAAATGAGCACATCATGCTTTTCAGAGAGGACACACAGGTTTTATCTCACACTGCACTCTGATCCTTGGGAGTGGCTGCTAAGAAGCAGTGCTGGAAAGGTTCTGAGGCCATGAGCTAGTGATTAAGTTTCCATCTCTGAGTGGAGAGTTTTAAATCATTTTAGAAGTTGTTCATTTAACATTAGTATTAGCAGTTTAAGTATCTTTTTAAAATGGAAACTTCAATTTTGGTTTATATATTGCATTATATTTGAAAATAGCCTTTTTGTGTACTACCGACTAATTTTTGTGTACTATTGCTACTACCTATTAATAAAACAAGCAAAAATTTTATTAATACAAAGAATTGAAATTATTTCTTTAGATAAAATTTATCTGATGAACCAAAATGTATATACTCACATATGTGCATTTAAATTGCTAAAGCTGAAGTCTTGTAAGATGTTCTTGCCATTCCATTTAATCTTTTCCCCTTTTTTCAGCCTTCAAAACCTCCTACATTCCAGCAGAAAACTCTCTCTGCAAGTCCTTAACTTCGTTCACACATTCCAGGTAATAAAAATTTAAAAATCCAAATTGTTTGTGGAGAGCTTTATAGTATTTGAAGCATTTCCAGGTTTTTGAGTCTGCACAGCAGAAAGACATGAAATAGTCATTAGTATTACTTTATAAATGAAAACTTGCGATTCAGGATGTGAAGTGACTCACACGTTTCCCTCGCCAGGTCTTCAGAGACCAAAGCGTGAGCTCTTTCTGTGGTGTCAGAGCTTCACTCGCAGGACCATGTTAGGTGGCTGCCGTTCGCCCCTGTGAACAACTGCAGTTACCTTTCTCACGGCCATGAAGGCCAGTGCTGTGGACAAAGCAAAGAAAGAGCAATCAGCATTTGATTTATAGATAAACTTTCAGAATGGGAGATTTCTATTCAAAATGTCTGATTCAACATCGTGAATTCAGTGTCTCGGAGTTTTATTCCATTCATTCATTCATTCATTCATTCATTCATTCATTCATTCAATACCAGGTGCTAGGGAAACAATGCTGTGCAAGACACTAAAGGAGCAATAGTCAAATACCACCCTAAAAGAGGTAATTACAGATTACAGTGAGTGCTTTGAAGGAGCCAAGCTATGATGGGCTCCAACTTTAAATAGGTGAGAAACAATGTATAGCCTGGAACCTGGAGAATAGAATCATATTCCAAGCAGGGCTCAGTGGGTGTTGTAAAGGTCCTGGAGCAGGAAAGCACTTGGTGCACAAGAATAAAAAGAAGGTGAGGGTGGCAGAAGCCTGATGAGGTGGGAGAAGGGGCAGGGAGGAAGCTGATGGCGGTGCCTTCTGCAGCATGGTACAGGATTTGCAGTGTATGCTCGGTGTTAAACCTGGGAGAGGCTTTGCTTCTGACTGTTATAAAATGTGAATTAGTGTTTGAAGAGTAGGCTTAAAAGGTCTGAGGGCAGAAGTACCTGAGGGAGGCACCCCTTTTTGCCTAAAGAAAATTTTGCATGTGTCCCTAATAAAAATTTGTTTATTACATATACACTACATACTGTTGTACCAATAAATTAAGTATGTTACAAAAATACACAAGATTCAGATGGGGAGATTCTGAAATTCTGTCAATACTGTACCCACTTTGGAGACTTGGTCTTGGCGAGGGTGAGCAAATAAACTAATTTGGGCTATGTTCTGGAAATACTGATAAAACTTGATGATGAATTAAAATGTGAGAAAAAGATTGAGGATGTGGAGGAAGGAAGGAATCAAGAATGATTCCCCACCCTTTTCTGTACTGGGGATTGAACCCAGGGTCTGCAAACTGAGCTATATCCCCACCCCTTTTTAAAATTTTTTTGAGACAGAGTTTTGCTAAGTTGTCCAGGCTGGGTTCAGACTTGTGAGCCTCCTGCCTCGGCCACCCAGTCTGGTGGAATTACAGATGTGCACCACCATCCCCAGCTTTTCTCATCTTTGTTGATTAACCAGTTGTGTGCAGCAGGGACAGCTGGGGAAGGAGAGGTGGGAGTTTAGTTACGGACATGTTCTGTGTGGAGTGCGTGAGGAGATGCCTGATCCGGAGGTCAGCGAAGTGTCAGCTTGAGCCTGCAGTTCGGGGTGGGGGTTGCTGAGTGTAGGAATCTCTGTTCTGGTGCTTAGTGTTGTGAGAAAATGCTTTACAGGCAGCTTCCTGTCAGAAAATACTTTGAGATAGATCCATTCTTAAAGTTTGCTTATCCCATTGTCTCATAGTCTGTTGTATTTCTTTCAAAGCACTTCTTTCAGTCTGATTTGTATTACCATTTTTGCATATATCACTCCCCTCATTGATGATTTTGGGCTTGTGAAGTAGATCTTTGTATCTCCTGTAGTGCTTTGTAGACATTCTCAGATAATCAAGGTCCATATTCCTCACAAGTTACATTAAGTAGTTTTGGTTTAGCTAAGTGGTTTAATAAAGTTGAATATTCCATATTTTTCTCATTTCTTGATCTTTTAGGAAGGTGCTTCAGCACTGGATATTCACACAGAGCCCAGCTTTTCAAGTTTGCTTTCACAGTCATCTTATGCTGCTGATACAGGAGTTCCGCTTCCTGCGAAAAACTTAGTATTTAAAGATGGCATCTTGTCAGAATGGAGTGGACGGTCACCTTCCTCCCTTCGTATTGCCAATCTCCATTTGCAATAATTTGATTACACCATTCATTGCTCTCACATTCTGCCTTTTTTCCTTTCATAATGTTAGCTTTATAATGTCAGCCACTAAAAAGCCTCCTGCTGCTGCAGTGCAATTCTTGTTTCACTGATATGAAGATTTTGGGGAACATGGTCATTATTGCACATCTTTCTGCAACAAAGTGCTTTTTAGCAGCCAGCACTGTATTTTTTACCTTGAGACAATCTGCGTTTCTTTTATAAAACTAAGAATATACTTTATAGGCTTTATGATGACTGTTATGTTTATAAGCAGTCACTATGAATATTGTGATGGTGATTTTATATGTTGGTTTATCAGACATAAATCTTGTTTAATTTTATATTTTGTTACCTACACTTTAGGGAATCAAGGGGAGAGATGGAACCCTTCCTCTGAAAAGGCTACTTGGTAGTGAAACTGTAAAACAGTGAACATCCTATATTCAGAGATCATGTGAAGGGGCATTAAGAGTTTCTGTGGATGTCTGTAAATTATGTATATTAATCAAACATTGTTGAAGGTCTGTAAATCAGCATAGTTATGTATATCTTAACCTGAATTTATAAGGTCTAAACTCAGACAAAGACTATTCACTGACATCTCATGAGATAAGCTTTGGAAAACATTCTATTTTTAAAGTGTTTGTATGTGGACTTCTGTTGTCACTCTCTCTGGGCTTTATATTTTCATACAGTCTTTATGGAAAGATAGAACTTATTTTCCACTTGTAGCTGAGGCTGCTGCATGTTTTCACCCTGATTTTTTATTTCTTTGTGTTTTGTTTTGACTTCACCAGTGAATTGTTACAGAAATTGAATTTAAGATCTCAAACCAAGGTTTGTGATTTTAGGTTAGAGTTACATATTAAGAGCATTAAGGCTGTGTCTTAAGATCAAAGTACTTCTGTGATAAACCTACTTTGAAGACATATTCTTAAGCCATTTGCATCTTAAATTTATGTTAATAGGTTTGGAAGGAGTAAAGAAAATGAATAATTTCAAAGTGTTTCTTGAGTCATTGATTCTTTTAGTATCTCAAGTGTTAATTAGAATAATGGAACTCACTTTGTAAACTCAGATTATCTTCCTTGGGAAGTTGGTGCAGCGTTATAGTTTAGCTCCTCTTGTAGGATAATGGTTTGCTAGTTTAAAACTGTAACCAAACTAACTGGTCAAACAACATATATCTAAAACATTAGAAAATTTGGGAATGTTATCTTAATTTTGCAACAATTTTCTTTATTTATAGAACTGATATTTGTGTATTTAACATATTTCTGAAAATATATGTATTTCTTAAAACTGTTAACATAACCTTGCATTTAATACCATGGCCTATCTGTAGAACTGAATATTTTGGACCAGGTTATATGTGGCACAGTCAGTACTGTGTTTGGGGCAAATGCGATAACATTTAGTTTTCTACTTTGTTTTATATAAGGTAGAAACCATGTGTATGTTATGTGTATCTATAAAAGGAAAAGTGCATACTAATATTAAAATAATTTCTTATGACTGTGAATCACTCATTTGTTTTTCCAGTAATTGATATTGTACATTCCTAGTGTTATGTATGTATATAACTTTTACACTTCGCAGCTGAAAATTGTAAGTCTTCCTTTTGATCAGGGCTCTTTAATCTCACTTTATTATGCTTCTTTTGAATTAACTATTGTTTATGCTTGTATTGACCATCTAAGCCAATTGTCATGACATGTATGCTAATAAAAAATCGAACATTTGTAGTTGTTGGCAGTGAACTCGGTTGTTGGTGAGTTTAAAGCTTAAAATATGGGAATGACTTGCTGCTGTATTTCCTTTGAGAGATAATAGAGGAAGAAACAGAACATAATAATGATTGTGAACTTCAGGGCAAGCACTGAAAAAATGGGATCAACTCTGGTTACTTAGGATCCACGAGGAAAGAGTAATCGCCTGATTCTCGACTGGAGCCCTCTTACTTTCTTAGGAAAAAATTTGCCTTTCTCAAACTGTTAGCAGAATGTGAAATGCTGAAGTTCGTGCTTTGCTTTTTGAATGTGTCTTTGTTTCATTTGTACTTTAACTCATGTAAAGATGCATCTCTTAAGTCTTACAAGTGTTGAGCCGGTTCAACAAAAATGTAAATTAAAATACAGATATTGTTATTTGCCAAAGAAGATTCATAGAAAATTTACATCCCATTTTTCGCAAATTTTTAAGCTCATTTCATGTGGCTTTGTGCCACCTCCTCTTCTTTCTTTCCCCTAATGTAGCTTAAACCATGGCAAACATTCTTTAGAAGTAAGAAAAAAAGAGAGAAATACATAAAAGGTTGTAGAATTGAGGAGGGATACAATTTCACCTCTCAAATGGTTATCTAAAGAAGTCAGCTTCATATCATTTAAGACAGCCAATTGATTTCCTTATCTTTTTTAAATGTAACATGATTTTGTTTGTTTTTTGGGGGAATATTGTTTTACTTCATGTTTTGTTTTCTCTGCTATTCATGCTTCCTTTTTGTGTTGAGCGTTTCAAATACAGTTTGTATTAAACATTTTAAACTATCAAAAACTGTAACAGTACAGTGGATGTTTTCTGTTATTAGCATTATACAATGAAATGTATAAAGTGTTGTCAATTTGATTATTGACATATAACATGTTTACAAATAAACTGGTGTTGATCGACTTGCTGTGAAGATGTATATGATCTTCTCAACGGTCCTGTTTCAGGCAGAGGAGTTAGAAATTTTATAGGCAGGCGGCTGGGCCCTGGAAGGAGCCAGTGCAGAAGACCAGCTATCTTGTAACCTTGAAGGAGACAAACACCTCCCACTGTGGGCCAGACTTCAAGACAGAAGATCAAGCACACCCACATCCTAAGGATTGATATTCTAAATAGGTATCTTACCACCCTGAGGAAGTCAGAGAAGGAGCCACTAACCCAACCCGCTACCAGAAGAGTCACTGTTATTTGAGCATGCCCGCTTGTTGCTTGCTAGGTGACTCGCTTCCCCCATTTGTCCCCAATTTAGGCAGTTTTATCTGAGCACTCTTACTACTGATCAACCATTGTTCTGTCCCATCTCATGCCCACCTGCTTTGTGAGTTCCCATTTTTCCCCCCCGTAGACCCGCCTCATTTGTGGTTTTACTCTATATATAAATTCCTAGGAAAGACAGAGTCTTTGGTAATCCTTCTGTCTGTCTCTCAGACAATCTTTCTTTCTCTCAGTAAATATGTTCTGCTCTTAACCTCCATTGTACTTAAAATTCATTCTTTGATCTTAACACAAATTCATACCAGATATCTAGTAGGTTGGGAGTTTCATTCCCCTATATCAGTCTTTAGTTTTAAATACAGCTATACTTTCAGTGCTGTCTGTACTTTTCTAAATAACTTTTTAATTCTGTAGTAATTTTTGTCGGTAAGTTGCAAAGATCAAAGATAATTCCTTATACCTATTACCGTTTACTAATGTTATCGCCTTATATAAACAATGGCCCATCTGTCAAAATTCAGAAATTAACATGGACTGTAGTTTTAGTAAATTATTATTTACTAAACTTCAGACATTATTGGGCTTTGACCAATTTCTCCACTAACATCCTTTGGTTCCTGGATCTGGGCCAGGATATCACATCATGCTTAATTAGTTATCCATGCCTCCTAGCCTTCTCTACCATGTGATGGACTCTCAGTCTTTTCATGACCCTGACACTGAAGAGTACAGGTACGTTAACTTCACAGGCTGTTCCTCATTGGGCGCTTCCTGAGTTTTCCTCGTGATTAGAGAGGTGGTGTGTCCTCGAGGTACCATACCATGTGGTACATGATATTAACATGTCACCCTGATGTTCTGTCAGTGAAGGTGGTGTGGCTGTTTTCCACTGTAAGTTGTCCCCCTTCCCCCTTTATACTTTTTAGAAGAAAGTCACTTAAGCCCACACTTAAGGAGAGGAGAATTTACCTCCACATCCTGGATGGGGGGTATTCACATACATTTAGAATTCTTTAAAGAATTCTTTATAAATTATTCTTTCTTCCGTTTTTAAAATATTCTTGGATGTTGGCTCCCCCCGCCTTTTTTTTTTTTTTTTTTTTTTGTTAAGACTGTCTTCCTTCTTTTGGAAGTAGCTGTAGAGTGAGTTATTTCTCCAAGGACCTTAGGTTCTTTTAGTGGAGAGCGGATTCAGCAGCTAAGGTCTGGACATTGGGTATGCTTTGTGCTGTGGGAGGGTCATGGCTTCTAGGCCTCTTCAGTGACTGAGCTAGGTGATGACTATACTAGCCAATATATAGGTGCACATCTCTATAATTATTTCAAAATCTAAGTTAATCATGAGATTATACTGACTAGCATCTTAGGAGTCATTCTGCCTTGGCTTATTTGTATCTTCTTGACAGTGGCTCCTTTATGCTACTTTATGTGCTTATTTGTTCAACACTCAGACTTAAAAAGTGGGTTTAGAATACATAAGTTGTGCCCCCATGAGAAAGATCAGATAGTGTTCAGTATTTTTCTTGATGGGGTCTTTAACTTTACAACATCTAGGCTAGTCAAAACACCATTTTCTTTTTTCCTTGTCAAAGGAAATGATTTTTATTGGTACATTTTAGGTATACATAATGATCACATTCATCATAGGGAATTTGTGCCCGTACATGATATAACTTGATTTTGTTGTTTTCTCCCATTTCCCTACCCTCCCTTCAACCCCTCTTTTCCTCATTTACAAAAGCTTTGTTTCCTTTCCTTTTTTCTTTCTTTTATACATTTCCCTTACCCCCACGTCCCCAAGTTCTTCTCATTTGAACATTGTCTTCCTATTTCAACATGATTCCAATTTTTTTTTTTGGTGGCACCAGGGATCGAACTCACAACCTTTCACTTGCCAGGCAGCCACTGAGCTAAATCCCCAGCCAATTGTCTTCCTATTTCACAATACCTATTATACAATTTGGTCCTTATTTACACTTTCCTTTTCTCATACCAGAGAAGCAATGGAATATTTTTACATGTGTCTTATTTCATTTAAGGGTATGGTCTCAAGATACATCTGTTTACCTAGAAATGTCTCAAGCTTATCCTTTATGGCAGAGTAGTACTCCATTGTATTTTAAAAAAAATCTTCTTTATCAGTTGATAAGCTTTTAGGCTGTTTCCAAGAGTTGGCTATTACAAACTCTTCCACTATAAACATGTGTGTGCATATATCGCTGTGGTATGGATGCCTTTAATTCTTTTGGGATGATACCAAGAAGGGGACTAGGGGTCAAATAGGACCTCTAATCCTAGTTTTTTGAGGAATCTCCACACTGATTTCCACAGTGATTGCACCAGTCTACACTCCCACCAACAGTGGAGAAGGGTTCGTTTTTCTCCATAGCCCCTCCAGCATTTGTTGTGGGTTGGTTTCTTGATAATAGCCATTGTTTCTGAAGCAAGATGGAATCTCAAGAGTTGTTTTAATTTGCATTTTGTGAATGACCAATAATGTTAAACACTTTTTCATATATTTATTTGCCATTTCTATTTCTTCATCTGAGATGTGTCTATTCATTTCATATGCCCATTTTTGGATTTGGTCTTTAAATTTAGGGAGTCTGATTTTTTGTGTGTGTGTGTGTGTTCTTTATATATTCTGGACAGTAATCCTTTGAGGAACAGCTGGTAAAAAATTTTTCCTGTACTATGTGTAGTCTCTTCATTCAGTCATTTATCCTGCTGTACAAAAGCTTGTTTTTAACGAGACCCCAGTTGTTGGTTCTTTGTGATGGTTCCTATGCTATTGGGGTTTTGGTCATCAAGTTTTTGCCTACACCAGTATCTTCCAAGAGTTCTACCTATTCTATCTTCCAGCAGATTTAATGTTACTGTTTTAATATTTAAATCTTTGCTCCATTGATTTTAGTCTAGTACCTGGTGAAAGACACAGGTCTAATTTTAATCTTTGGCATGTGAGAAGCCAGTTTTTCCAGCATCATTTATTAAAGAGGCTCCCTTTCTTCCAGTGAATGTGTTTGGCAGCTTTGTCTAAGATAAGGTGGCTGAGTGTGTCTGGAGTTGTTTCTGTATCTTCTAATGTGTTCCATTGGTCCTCAAGTCTGTTTATTTGCCTGTTCCATGTTGTTTTTTGTTTGTTTGTATCACAATAGTTCCACAGTATAATTTCAAGTCCGGGATTGTGATGCCCCTGCCTTGCATTTGTTGCCCAGAATTGCCTTTGTTATTCTAGGTCTCTTGTTTCCAAATGAATTTTAGGATTGTTTTCTCTTAACTCTGTGATATACTGTTGGAATTTTGATTGTGATTGCATTAAATCTGTATAACATTATTCAAAGTATAGCCATTTTTATTATACCAAGAGCAAGGAATGTCTTTCCATTTTCTGATATCCTCTTCAATCTCCTTTTTCAGAGTACTGTAATTTTCAATGTAGAGGTTGTTTTACTTCCTTCATTAGGTATTTCAGTTTTTTTTTTTTGAATTCTATTGTTAAAGGTGTTGTTTCCCTGATTTCTCTCTCAGTGAGTTTGTTATTTTTGTACAGAAAGGCTATTAATTTTTGAGTGTTGACTTTGTATTCAGCTATGCTACTGAATTTGGTTATTAAATCTAGAAGTCTTTTAGTGGAGTTTTTGGGGTCTTCTAAGTAGCGTATCATGTCATCTGCAAATAATGATGATTTAGTTACTTCCTTTCCTATCCTTATTCCTTTTATATCTTTCTCTTGTCTAATTGCTTCTGGCTAATGTTTCCAGAGCTATATTGAATAGGAGTGATGATAGTGGACATCCTTGTCTTGTTCCTGATTTTAGAGTGAAAGCTTTCAGTTTTTGTCCATTTAGTATGATGTTGTCTGTTGGTTTGTCATAGATGGCTTTTATCAGATTGAGGTAAAGACCACTATTCTGATTTTCTGAATGAGTGTTGGACTTTGTCAAAAGTCCATGTGTGAGTGTTGGACTTTGTCAAAAGCTTTTTCAGCATCTGTTGAGATGACCATGTGATTTTTGTCTTTGTTAACATAGTGTATTACATTTATTCATGTGTGTATGTTGAACCATCCCTGCATTCCTGGAATGAATACCACTCAGTCATGGTGTATAATCCTCTTGATAATTTGCTGCATTCTCTTTGCTAGTATCGTTTGAAGATTTTTGCATCTATGTTCATTAGTGTGATCGACCTGTAGTTCTCATTTTTGTTTGGGTCTTCCTCTGGTTATGGTATTGCCTCCAGGAGTGAGTTAGGGAGTATTGCTTCCCTTTGAATTTCTTTAAAGAATTTGAGGAGTATTGACATTACATCTTCTATATTTCTTATAGAATTCAGCAGTGAGTCCATCAAAACCTGGGTTTTTGTTTGTTGGTAAGTTTTGTTTTGTTTTGCTTTTGCGGCACCAGAGATCGAACTCACAACCTCACGCTTGCCAGGCAGGCACTTAGGCTGCTGAGCTAAATCCCCAGCCTGTTGGTAAGTTTTTTTCTTGTTTTTTTTTTCTTTTTTGTCTCGCACCAGGGATTGAACGCACCAGGGATTGAACTCATGACCTCATGCTTGCCAGGCAGGTGCTTAGGCCACTGAGCTAGATCTCCAGCCCTTGTCTTTTTGAGACAGGGTCTTACCATGCTGTTCAGGCTGGCCTTGAGCTCACTTTGTAGCCCAGGCTGTTCTCGAACTCACAATGATCCTCCTGTCTCAGCCTCCCAAGTGCTGGGATTACAGGCGTGAGCCACCATGCCCGGCGGTAAGTGTTTAGTTATATTTTCAATCTCATTTGCTGATACTGGGTTATTCAGAATTTTTATATCTTCTTGATTCAGCTTTGATAATTAATACATATCTAGGAAACTGTTCATTTCTCCTGTTTTTCATCCTATGAGAGTAAAGATTTTCAAAACAGGTATTGATGATCTGAACTTCCACAGGATCTGTAGTGATTTTCCCCTTTTCTTTCCTCAGTGCATGAATTTGAGTATTTTATTTCCTTATGTTGATAAGGTTGATTAAGAGTTTATCAATTTTATTTATTCTTTCAAAGAACTGACTCCTCAACTCATAAATTCATTGTGATGTTTTCTTAGTCTCCATTGCATTAATTTCTGCTCTGATCTTTATGACTTCCTCCCTTGTATGGACTTTGGGTTTGCCTTGCTCTTTTTCTAGAAGCTTGAGGTACAAAATTAGGTTATTTGTGCTCATTCTGTTTTCCTGATGTGAGAACTCACTGCTATAAATTTCCCTCTTAGGACTGATTTCATTGCATCCCATAAGCTCTGGTATGTTGTATCTGCATTCTTGTTTAGTTGTAGATATTGTTTAATTTCTTCTTTAATTTCATCTGTGACCCATTGGGGGGTGTTAATTTCCATATGTTTATGGAGTTTTTGCAGTTTCTTTTGCCATTTCCAGTTTCATTGCATTATGGTCAGATAATATCCATTGGATAATTTCAGTTCCTTTGCATTTACTTAAGCATGTCTGTAGGGCAGTATATGGTCTATTTTATTTTTATTTATTTATTTTTGGTCTTTTTGAGACAAGGTTACATTATGTAGTTCAGACTGGCCTTGAAGTCACTTTGTAGCCCAAGCTGGCATTCGACTTGAAGCAATCCTCCTGCCTTAGCCTCCCTAGTGCTAGGATTACAGGTGTGTGCCATCACACCCAGCCAGTGGTCTATTTTTGAGAATGTCCCATGTACTTCTGAGAATGTGTATTCTGATGATGCTGGTGGAACACTCTGAAATCATCTACCAAGTCCATTTGTTCACAGCTATGGTTCTGCTCTGATATTTCTTTGCTGATTTTTTGCCTAGTTAATCTGTCTCTTGGTGACAATGGGGTATTAAGGTCTTCTGCTGCCATTGTGTTATTGCTTTTTTTGTTTTTCATGTCTGTTAATACTCATCTTAAATAGTTGGGTTCTCCCATATTTGGTGCATACCTATTTATGAGTGTTATCTCTTCCTCTTGAAGTTTTCCCCTAACGATATGTAGTGACCTTCTTTATCTCTTTTGAGCATTCTTGGTTTGAAGTTCACATTGTCTTCAAACAGAGTAACTGCCCCTGCTTTTTTCTGTTGAATGGAGTATTGTTTTCCATCCTTTGACTTTCAGTCTATGAGTTTCTTTTTGAATTGAATGTTTGTTGTATACAGAATATTGTTGGATCTTGTTTCTTGATCCACTCAGACAGTCGTTTCTTTTAATTGGTGAATTGAGGTCATTTACATTGATGCTTATAACTGATACGTATTGGCTTATCTTTGTCATATTTTTGTGCTGTTGGTTCCTTGCTTTTCCCCTCTGTCTAATTGCTTGCCCTGCTTGGTGATTTATTTCTGTTGTTGTTCTGAAAATTATGGTCATTTTTATCTCTGTCTAGAATAACTTTCAGTAGTCTTTGTAGGGTTGGTTTGGTGGTCATGAATTTCTTCAGTTCTTTGACAGGGAAGTATCTTCTTTCTCTATTAATTTTGAAAGATAGTTTTGCAGGGTACATCAGTCTGGGTTGGAAGTTGTTTCAGGGCTTGAAATACTTTACTCCGAGCTGGTCTTGAGGGTTTGTGTTAAGAAGTCTGCCATGATTCTAAATGAGTTTCTTCATAGGTGATCCATTTCTTTTCCCTAACAGCTTTTAATAGCCTGTTTTTGTACTGAATTTCTGGGGTCTTGATTATTATATGTCTGGGTGTAGATTTATTTTGGTCATGGCTACTTGGAGTTCTATATACCTCACTTATCTGTATATCAGATTCTGTTCCCATGCTTGGGAAATTTTCTGCTATTCCTTCTGCAAATAGTCTTTTTATGTCATTTGTGTTGACTCCTGCATTTTCATTGACACCCATCAGTTTTATATTGTTTTTCTTTGTGTTATCTTGCAGCTGTTGAATTGTTATTTCCTGATTCCTTGTTATTTTTAAGAGATCTTTCCTTTCATGATTGCTAGCTGTGATCCTGTCTTCAAGGCCTAAAAGTCCAGCCCATCATATCTCTGGAGGTAGATCTTGACTGAAATGGAAATTTCATAACTCTTTTGATGCAAACCCTGCTTGCTGAAAGAAACGTTAAGAAATCAAAACAGTTATTACTTAATCATTGATTATCATGTAACTCTAAGTCAAAATTCAATAGTAAAACAACATGAATTGTAAAATGAGTGGATATATTAGCTGTGGTGGTCCACACTTATAAGCCCACACCCTATGAGTCTGAGGCAGAAGGTTGGAAACTTCAGCCCTAGCCTGGACAACTTAGAAGGACTCTGACTAAAATTTAAAAGAAAAACTGTAAAAAGCACTGGGGATATAGCTCAGTGCCAAGGTGATAGCTTCAATCCCCAGTTCCAAAAAAACAAAAGTGAAGACTTCAAAGAATATCCAAGGAACAGAATATTCCTATTTTACTGGTATAGTATGAGAGAAAGGGGCAATTACACATAAAACCGCGTTTTCAGCTGAAAAGCTGCAATGTGTCATTACAACGAGCAAAACTATAAAATAACTGAATAGAAAAACATAGTCATGTCTCACTGATAAATAACATACTCAAGATAGTATGGGCAAGAGTCACCAAATGTTTTAATTATGAGCTGTTTCAATCCTTACAAAAGTAGAAGAAAATATCAATTTGTCATCACTCTTTTTAACTTGGTCAAGATAAAAGAAAATGACAAAAATCAGACATGCCCCCAAGTCTCAGGGCAAAATAAGTGGTGGGGAAGGAGGAACCCAGCCACGGGAGACGACTCAGCAATTTCAATTCGCCCTGAGATGGATGCAGTCTTCAGAGAGGACCAGGACCCTACTGGCCTTCATCGCAGAAAATCTGAGGAGGAGAGAAAAGGAGGAGAGCAAAGAAATGGGGCCAAAGGGCGTCCCCAGGGTCCCAGGAAGCCCACTGCCTAGGCACCAGCTGTTACTTTCGTCCCTTCTCCCCTTACCTACCCTTTTCCACCCTCCCCCCCTTCTCCCCCCCTCTTCCCCTCCCTCTCCTCTTCCTCCTGCCTGGGAAGTTTGAGATCTGGCCAGCGAGGGGAGCCAGGCTGCCCTCCACTTGACCCAGCGACTGGTCCAGGCTGGAGCCCAAGGTCCTGAACCAGGACCACATTGCTGCGCGTTTCCTGAAAGACCTGGTCCTCTTGCAGAAAAGTATCCAGCGCTGCTGAGGACCTCGCCGGCCACCCCAGCTCCACGGAAACTTCGTTGTCCTCCTCGCGCGCTTGGAGTTCCAACCACAGTGCGGGCTCCTAGCAACGCAGATTCCAGGCCTGGGGCCGCCGGGGCTCCCCTCCAAGGACAGTCCCGTCACCGCCCCCCCCACTCTCCCATCCCCGGCTGAAGGCTCTAGGGAGGGTCAGAGCTCCACAGCTGTGCTTGTCCACCTGGCGCACGAACTCAGCCACAGGCTCCCCATTTCTCTTCCTTCAGCTTTCGCACTTCTGAAGACACAGCTCCCCGCAGACTCGGGTGCAGGGCAGGGAAGCCCTCGCACTGGTCCACTCATCCTTGGATCGTGCTCAGTCCCTCCAGGTTCACGGCCTCCCCCACTTCCACACGCAGGGCCGTCAGTGTGTTTCAGATTAAAACAGGAGCAGGGATGCATGAGGGTTTCCTCCCTTTACCTCTGTCCATTGGCTGTGAAACCAGATATTTTTCACCTACATCAGTCAAAATACTTGTATCATAGCAGGTAGAATGTAGAAGCAGATGGGAATCCAGTTGTCAAAGTCATTTGCAATCATTGAGAACTATGCTGTTCTCTGCACTATGTTATTTAAGCTTTGTGAAATAGTTATTTTTCATAAAATATGTCCTGACAATATGTAATATTTATTATAATTTTAACAATAAATATTTTTAAATCCTCTTAGTTTAAATTTCAATGCAGTTATTTTCAATAGAATCCACTCAAACAAAAGCTCTGCGGGTTCTCAAGAACCTTTTTTAAGCTTGTGAAGGAGCCCTAAAACAAGAAAGTTTGAGAACCAATGACCTACATTATTCAGTGTTTCAGTAGCTAAGTATATACAAAGATTTTAAAATCGCCATCAGCCGTGGCCTAGATAATAATTTAAATTATTTCATTTTCTTAGAAAGCTTTTTAAGTTATAGATTTTCTGAATGTGAAATAATTCACATTCAATATAAACAAATTGAAAAAATACAGAAAAGCCAGAGTAGGAAAATGTCAATCCTATTTTCTCTGCATGGAGATGAACAATTGCTTCGGCAGCAATTTCCCCACTTATTCTCTGACTACATAGTTACAAAGCCACAAACACATGGACAAACATAAATGCTTACAAAAACTTGGAATCCTAGTTTGTGGGAAGACTTGTTTTTCCCACTGCATGAAATCAAAGTTAGAATTTAATTAGAAAAATTAAGTAAAATTGTTTCTCACCTACCAAGTGGACTTTTCACATCAGTGGAAGATTTCATCATTCCCCTGCGGCCTCTGTGGTCCCAGACAAATAGACCCCTGAAAGATGATCCCGAAGATCAAAAGCTCCAGCGGGACCCTAATGCCATGTGGAAAAAAATGAAAGGTGTTTTATTTTAAAATAGCGTGTCCACGCAAGTGGCTCATTTTCTTGATCCTCAAACTTCCAAATGAGAGTACAGTGGACTCCAATCTGGGTTCATGTGAAGAGGCAGTGCCAGGCACCAATGAGCAAATGTGTCATTTTTCTTAGTGCATGTGGAAAAGGTGAAGTTTTTATTTTTTAAATTCCATCCTCTTTTAACATACTTTGTGGTTTTGTATGTTTTGCCCATGACAAAAGCAAGGGGTAGTTTTCACTTTCTGAGCAGAATCTGCTTACTCCCAAGCAGAATTGCAAACAGAAATTCATCTCTGTGCACGCATTCCTGCCACCTGTCCTGTGAAGACACCACTGTGCGGTAAATCCGCAGTGCCAGGGGGACGCGGTGCTTGATGGAACTTGTCTTTTCATTTTACTCCTCAATATTTTTCCTGTGGGTTTTCCAAAGTCATCATCCACTCACTGGCACAGGCTGTGAGAGTGGCAGAACCTCACGCTCCTATTTGAGGGTCCCCATGAACCCCGAGGGCCTGTGCAACCTGGGGACCCTCATTGTTTTGGTTTCCTCTGCAAGGTTTTCTCTGGTGGGTGGCAGCATTTCACTAAATTATAAAGAATAGAATGAGCACACTAATTCCGATATAAAACCAGAAGTGAGCCTTGAGGTATACAAATGGATTCAATTATTCTATAGCATCAGCAAACTTACCCCAATTCTTAATTTGGGTGTCAAAAGTAGCTGTCTGTTGTGACATAGACGGCACTAGTCTCTGAAGAGCATCTGTATCCATAACAATATTCTGATGGTTTGCTCCTTGTATTTGCTTTTTGATCATCCCCCAAGGATGTAGGCTTTTGTTATATGGTAATGGGGTAATACAAAAGTGAGTCACATGATAGTGACACTTTAAACCTTGTTGTAACTGTAAGCTTTCAATCTGATCTCCCATCCATAGGACAGAAGTTTCTAGAATGCTCACTTGGGTTTGCAACTTTATATAAATCTCTCTTTGAATTTTCCAGCTCCCATCAGCAGTTTTTGTCCAATTATCTCCAAAGTGAGCAGTTTGTATTGAATGGGCTAATGCTGTGGAGCCAGTAGCTGTGCTGGCTGTCAAAAGAACTAGGGAAGTAATCCCTGCAATAATCAACCCAAGCATCCTCTTGGTTCGATTGTTAAATCTATGAAGGTCTCTACCAAGAGGGTAGTTGGTGAATGACACCAAGGCTCCGTTAGAGTGACTGGAAGCCAAACTCCAGGCATCCTACTCATGATTATTATTGTGGAGTCCTTAGAAAGAAATTCAGGTATGGTACAGTGGGTTAGATAACAATTAGTACATGAGAACGTATTCTGTTGCCACTCATAAACACAAATGTTTACTCTTATATACCTATGATCTTGCAATCCTATTTTGATTTTTTCCTCTATTTACCAGCTGCAGATGCCCAGTCTGCAGCTGTCCAGCATGAAAAGGCAGGGCTACCTTCCATAAAGTTTGCTGTATGGGCCCAGCCTTGTCATTAATAATAAGTCTAGGAATAGGAGAATTGAGGCCTCATCTTGACCAGGTAACATTAGACAAGGCTTCTGAGGTTATTGTACTGTCAGGAGAGCCTGAAAAGGAAATCTCATGCCAATCTTGATCTTTTCCCCTAAGCAATCCTCTGGGGCACCAGTCTATAAAAGAATAATTAAATTTGTGTATAACCTGTCCATGGTGCGGGTCTCTGCAAGACTGTCAAGCCCAAATCACCAAAATGAAGGGTGTGAGCTACTGGAATACAGATAAGGATGTTAGGTTTAAATTTTCTAACAAGGTTACCGTCTGAGGGAATAGAAGTTAAGGTCAGTAAGGCGAATTGTCCTTTAGACAGTTGTATCTTCCAAATCTGATCTATAGCGGACATGCATGGGCTAGAATCTTATTGTAGATGGGTTATACATAAGGGAGGATATACAAAGTGAGAGGTAATATTTAGTGTAGCTTGTTCTTGTAGATGCATAAATATATGAGGACCTGGTAAAATAGTATATGTAGGATTTTTGCTTTCTGTAGAATGGAAAATTTCTGGTGGCTTGTGCATCCAAGTTAGGGGTCTGAGCAGAGGTGGATTAGGTATGTAAGCCCAGTACTCCTCTCCCTGAACCAAAGAAATACATACAGTAGCTGCTAGTATAGCAAGCATTGTAAGGAAAAAATTACCAGGTGATTGAACCAAACCCTGGCTGTTAAACAGATGGCAAGCCTCACGAACAGTCTGCTGGATGCCTTCCCAGGATGTGGTGTCAGGGTCATTGCTTGAGGTCTTAGCACATCATGCAGGTGGGTGAGATTCTGGCCGTGCAACACCTCTGATGGTTGTAACATCTGCCAATAATCTGTGGAAATATAAGAATACTTGAGGCCCCAATTTAAAAGTAATACGGGACCATTCCAAATACCTGTTTAGAGGTCACACCAAGTTACAGGGTGCAAGGACTTCAGAGAATGGTCAGATTCTTGTCCCCACTGTATCATGGCTGGTAGCAAATCAGAATCAGGGGTAAGGTTCAGAAAACTTAAAACATATGTAGCAAAATCTAAATATACTTGAGGAGAGCTGTGACCCTGTATTCCCCCTTGTTTTTGTTTGATTAATTGATTTTTAAATTTAAAATGAGTATGTTCAATTATTGCTTGACCTTTGGGATTATAGCATATCCTTGTAACTTGCTTCATATTCGTTATCAGGAAAACACTGAAAAAGTTTGCTAATATAAGCAGGACCAATATCAGGCTTTACTGTTTATGATACCCCTAAGGTAGTAAAGACTGATACACAATGATGTATGATATGGTTAGTTTGTTTACCTGAATGACAGGTAGCATGCAAGGTATCTATAGGGGCATGAATGCAT
>RJWT010010926.1:0-23726 GCA_004365215.1 Cuniculus paca | reverse complement strand
AGCCCTGGTGTTTTTGAGACAGGGTCTCACTATGCCATTCAGGCTGGCCTTGAGCTCACTTTGTAGCCCAGGCTGGTCTCGAACTCACAATGATCCGCCTGTCTCAGCCTCCCAAGTGCTGGGATTACAGGCGTGAGCCACCACGCCCAGCTAGAAACCAAGTTCTTTACCCTCAGAACTTTCCATAGTCTGCATTTAACTGACTGCATTCACTTGGTATCATTTCATCTTCTTGACTATGCCCTGAAGTTTCTCTAAACTGACAGGCAGAGCTAAAGCCTTCATCAGAGTTCAACTTTTGACAATAATATTTATAGGCAGTATCGTGTATTTTACCAGGAAGCACAAAATGACCATGCCAAGGTAAGACTGATTAGATGTTTGCACCTAATACATTCATTATAAAGTTCTCCATCAGCTTTTCACTACTTATGACACTAGTCTAGACCCTATTTCATAAAAACAATATGCTACCATCTCATCTGCAGATTAGAGGGCTGCTCTGACTTCAAAGAGAAAGATGGTTTGGAAAAGGTTAATACTGAAGGCAGGAAAATAGAGGAGAAAAGCAGGCCACAGGTAGAAAAGCAATAAAATGCTGGAGCAAAGGTTTTGTGCTTGTAAAACTGTGGGGTGTATTGCCAAACTGTCCTCTAAAAAGGTTAAACTTGTATTTTCAGTGTGCCTCTGTCCACATAACCTTGTTTTGCCAATTTGATAGGTGAAAAGCAATACCCCAGACTGGCTTACTATGTGTGAGGGGAGTACTGGGGTTTGAACCCAGGGTCTTACACATAAAATCTTAATTATGGGTGCAGTGGAAAAATATCCCTAAATGCATATTAGTAATTTGTATATTTTTTATGAAAATCTGTGACATCTTCTGCATATTTTTGTATCAGCTCGTTTATATCTTTCACTTTTTAAGACTTCTGAGTATGTTAGGGAAGTGAGTACTTACTCATCATGTCATATGTGTCATATTTTCCTCAGATTCTTGTCTTTTGACTCTGAATAGGATATTGTTTTGTAGAAGTTAGCTTATTGCTACAGCAACACATTAGCCAATGTGTCCTTCATAATTTTGAGGGCTTTGGACATACTTTGAAGGTCCTAACCTATTCCATGACCATTAAAAATTATTCATAATTTGTGAACTTCATAAGTTACAATTTCCCTCCCTCTGCCTTTGACTCCTTCTCTTCCTCTCTCTTCTTCCCTGCTTTTCTCTCTGCCTCCCTTCCTGCCCCCAAATGTATAATTTTTGTATACACATTTGACTCACTTTGATGTATGGGTCAAGATTTTATTTCTTGTCAGATGTCTTAATATTATTTACAGTTGATGTTTCCTCCTAATGGTCTAAAGTGGCACTTTTGTTAGCACAGTATACACTGGTGTCTTGTTTCAAAGTTTCCTGTTTTATTCCAGTGACCTATTTTTTTTTTAGTATGTCTCAGTTCTTTAATAAACTCAATGTATTGGCATTCTGCAGTCTACACATCTTTGCTTGCCTCCTTGAAGGGTTGCCTGTGAAGTCTAAATTAATGTACAATCTAATTGACACAGTTTATTCATCATTGCATAATGTGCCAAACGCAGTTTCAGTGGCTTCCCATGACCACTTCTTATTGCTCACACCTCCACGGGTGTGTTGAGCCGGGTGCCCCCTGTGGTGGCACTGCTCCTCAGAACTTTCATTTTCTTCCCAGGGCAGATTAGTCTGGAAATAAGCTCCTCAGCAGATGTCAGAACGTAAGAGAGTGGGAAGACAAAGGCCCCGCAAGCTGTGCAGGGCCCAGGCTATAACAATGCATTGTCACCTCTACCTCATTTTATTGATCAAAGCCAGAAAGTCGAATCAAAATCAAGGTTGAGAAAGTCCCCTCCGAACTGGATGAGACATGGCAGGGGTGTGGATGCAGAAAAGGTTAACATGTGTGGTCACAGTCGCCAAGTCCTGCAGCTAGCAGGACTAGTCCTGCCAAGTTTTAAAAAGTACATTTTTATTATTGAATATTAATTTTACAAAATACTGAGTTTCAATGCATGTATTTTGATCATATCCATCCTCCTATTACCTTCCCTCACACCCCCTTCTCTATTTTCCTTTCTACTTTTATATCATTTTTTTTTTAGGTCCCATATACTAGAGGGAATATGTGATCTTTGTCCTTCTGTGTCTGGCTTATTTCACTTAATGTAATGATCTCCAGTTCCATCCATTTTCCTGCAAATGATATAATTTCACTCTTCTTTGTGGCTGAATAATACTCATACTTTTCATTACCCATTCATCTGTTGATGGGTGCCTGGGCTGATTCCATATCACTATTGTGAATTGTGTCACAATAAATGGGGATATCCCAATAGTATGCTGACTTTAATTCCTTTAGTTATATGCCAAGGAGTGGTATATCTGGGTCACATGGTAATTCTATTTTTAGTTTTTCTGATGAGTGTCTATACCAACTCCCATAGTAGCTGTACTAATTTATACACTTCCTCAACAATGTGGAAGGGTTCATTTTATTTCTCTGCATTCTTGCCAGCTTTTTTAATTTTTGTATTCTTCATGATAGCCATTCTTACTGGGGTGAGATAGAATCTCAGTGCAGTTCTCATTTGCATTTCCTTAAAGTCTGAAGGTGATGAACTTTTTTTTTCCATGTACTTACTGGTCATTTGTACTTCCTGTTTTGAGAAATGTCTGTTAAATTTATTTGCCCATTTATTGATTGGGGTATTTGAACTTAAATGTTTTTACTTTGTCATATATTCTAGATATTTTTCCTCTGTTGGAAGAGAAGTTGGCAAAGAATTTTTCTGCCATTCTGAAGCATTCCTCTTTTCTCTGTTATTTCCCTTGCTGTACAGAAAGTTTTTAATTTGATGTACTCCCATTTGTTGAATCTAGCTAATATTTCCTATACGCTTGGAGTCTCCATTCAGGAAGTCTTGCCTGTGTCTATGGCCTCAAGTGTTTCCCCTGTGTTTTCTTTTAGCAGCTTCAAAGTTTCAGATCTTATACATAGGTCTCTGATCCATTTCGAATTGATTGTTGTACAAGGTAACAAATAGAAATGTGATTTCAATTTTCAGCCTATTGACATTCAGTTTTCCAAGCACCATTTGTTGAAGTGGCTATCTTTTCTTTCACATACCTCTTTAGCTCCTTTGTCAAGAATCAGATGGCTGTAGTTGTAATCATTTGTTTCTGTATCCTGTATGCTCTTCCACTAGTATATATTTCTATTTCTTGTGCCAGTGCCACCCTGTTTTTGTTACTGTGGCTTAGTTGTATAACCTGAAATTGGGTATTGTGATGCTTCCAGCCTTGTTCTTTTGCTTAGGATTGCTTTGGAATTCTTGGTCTTTGGTATTTCCATATTAATTTTAGAATTTTTTCTAATTTTCACAAAATTAGATGTTCTTCATGTGAATGTCACCAAAATTTTGATGGTGATCACACTGAACCTGTAGAATGCTTTTGGTAACATGAACATTTTAACAATACTATTTTTGCCCATGCATGGACATGGGTGATTCTCCCACCTTCTAGATCTTCAGTTTCTTTCTTCAGTGTTTAGTAATTTTCAACATAGTCTTTCACCTCCTTCGTTAGGCTGATCTCAAGGTGTTTTATTTATTTTGAAGCTGTTGTGAATGGAACTGTTTTCCTGATTTATTTCTCAGTTAGTTCATTATTAGTGTATAGAAAAGCTATTGATTTTTAATGTTACTTTTATATCATGGGCAAATTATTTAAATGAGGGCCCTTGTCTAGTACTAGGAATAGAAAGGACCTGCTAATATATATTGAAACATACAGAAAATTTAAGTACACAGAAATGTACAGAATTTAACCTCCATGGTCTATCTCCAATGATTAACAAATTAATATCTTTACATATTTGTTTCTGATCTTATTTTTTAAAAATGAAATATTCTAGAGTTTAAGCACTTTGTGCATTTCCACAGTTCTATTTCTCCCTTCTCCAGAGGAAAATAGTATGCTAAATTTAGCCTGTGTATATTTTTATATATTTACTATATATACAATATTCATATAACTATTTTTAAGATTTAAATAAATGATATATTACTATAAATACCATTCTAAAAGTCACTTTTTATTCAATAGTATATCAACAAACGTGTTAATATTTGTAGATAGATCTCATTTAAACTGTTACACTTCATTGTATGATTATATTATGGATGTTGTTAATTTTTCATCATCACAAATGAACAAATATTTAAAATCAATTAAAAATAAACAGTTTTTTCAAAATGTTAAAATTACACACACATGATGCATATACACATGATATGTAACCGAATTGATTTAATAAAAAACTTAGATAAATTGAAGAACATGTTATGGAAGATCATACATTATTAATGGTCATTCTCTGCTGAACTATATGCCACCCAAGAACTGGACAAAAGATCTACTAACAGTACTAAATATGCCATTTTCTTATGCATATTCTCCTGCCAGCTACAACCCCACAGACCATTAATCTGTACCACACCTTATCATTTTCTGTTAATATTTAGTCAGTATTGCCAATGAAACTGGCTTCTTCAGATCAAAGGCTTTTACATCAGTCTTACATGTGAGTCAAATTCCAGGGACTATTAGAATTTGACTTGATCCATTCTCTTACACTCTGTGTCTTGCACTAAGTTAAAGAAAATGAGAGATATAAAATTCAAAGGCTAAATAGCCAGAAACTATTCATTCAAACTTCAATATTCTTCAAAGAGTGTGGTGACAATTCTAGTTAAAGGCAGAAACATAAGGAAAGCAAAAACCAGATGTTTCTCACAAGAGTCCTCCCTTTGGCTGCTTTGATTTCCATGGGTAAGTCAAAAGTATAATTTTAGAATCTTGGATAATACAAAAAACTAATTTCAGGGGTAGATTTTAAAGTCATTAGGAGCACAATCACAACAAGAACTGGTGTATTAATTAAGGTGAGATAGGAAGGATTGCTACTGGGTGGCATTTCTCAATCATTTCTACTTGAATGTTTTAGTTCTTTCATGAGGAAAACATACAAACGGAGTGGGAAAACTTTCAGAAAAATAATTTGCAGCCTGGAATTTAACTGGAACAAAACTAGAAAATGAAAAACAAATTGTATGATAATTTTAGAAAATTACTGATGCAAAAGCTCATATGGATTAGGACAAAGGGAATGCTGCCCTAATTTAATGGTCATGGCAGAAAAGAAAAACAAATAGATTAACAAATTGTTAAACATATGCCTCAATTCTCAAAAATGAGTAATTGCCCAAGTGGTGGCATTATATTTAATTACATTTGATGGTTGATCCGAGGCTTGGCTCCATGGTGGAAGACTTTGACACTCATGGTTTTTGTTGTTGCTGTTGTTGTTTTTGTTTTTTTGTTTTTTTGTACCAAGAATCAAACTCAGTACCTCACACTTGCTAGGCAGGTGCTGTTCCACTGAACAATATCCCCAGCATAATACCCATATTACATTAAATATGCTCTATGGCCGTATTCTGTAGCTGCTCTATATTAGTGGAAAGAAAAATGTTATTAAATAAAATCAATCATCGAAATAGTAGCCTCTTACTTTTGCTTTTTTATCCATTTGTTTAAAAGTGAAATGTTGAGTTTGTTAACTCTATCCCTTTGAGTGTTAATATTGGAAATCAGGAATTCAATTCAATTGGCCATTTGTCCATTAATGAGACAACTGATAATATTAAAGAGGTAAGTTGCTTTTAAAGTTTGCAAAATGCACACTGAGAATCCCCTCTTCTGTTTTATTGCTTCATAACTTTTTATGCAATTGTTTAAACTCTCTTCCCCATCTCTCTTTTGACCTTACCTTAGACTTACATGGCTTGACATCTTGAATTACGTGTATTTCTAGAATCTTCCTCTTCTATGTCCATAAACATGAGATTTAATGTTGAATAAACTTGACTCCTTGAGAGTATGCTTTGCCTTAATTCAAACATTTATTTGGATTTGCTTATTAGAACTAACCACAAGGCATTTTAAAGTTATTTTGTAAATCCTACTTATTTCTTTGAGCTGTGTGGTTCATTTTTGTTTAATCTAAGCATAGTGGTCCCAATAGAAGTTAATGCTTATAAATTCCTTGGCCAGGGAAAAAGCCAATTTTACATGTGAATTAGGATACAAAATTTTGTAAGACCCTCTCAATAAACTACAGAAAATTAGAAGAAAACTATAGTGAAAATAGATTTCTCAGGATCTCCTGGAGATTAACAGAGATACCTAAGGCTCTCGTGTTTCTCCTGTTTTAGCTCTGGCTGGGCCATGGGCTACCATATGTGCTGGCAAGTCTTCCAATGAGATCCGGACCTGTGACAGCCACGGCTGTGGACAGTACTCTACTCAAAGGTAAGGGGTTTCACAACCAACCAACCATCAACCTCTTTGGCTTCTTACTTCTTTTCTTGGTGCCTCACTCTACATTGCCCTACATTTTTGCCTCAGAGCTATGTGCAACATTATTGTCTTTGGGATGACTTTTAAGAACTCTGCCTTAAATATGGACTCTGAAAGGGGGAGAGATCACAAACTAAGGAAAAGAAAAAGGAACAGCTAAATGCCATTTTCCCTCTCAACAACTTCATCCTCTAACTTATCTCACCAGGCTTCCCAAAGGTGAAAAGTCAAACACTGCGATTGCATTTTATTGATGAAGAATTTGAACTGAATGCCAAAGGGTTAAGGGTCTTGTCAAGCACAGCTAGAGATGGCGAAGGCCACACTTGAATTCAAGCTTTTGGCTCCTCTTCCAACCAATCAAGCTGCTATTGACCCAGCCTCTGGAATTTGAGTGTTAGAGGCTGATCTCCACCATAATTAGAGTGGATCTGTCACAGATATTACTTATAAAGCAACTTCGAATAACCTGAAACAGGACTATGAGACCTGAATCACTAAAATTTAACACAAATTAGTAACACATTCTATGGTTTGTACACTTGATTTACACAATATCTTCTTGGCTCTCTTGGAACCTGATGAATGGTGCTCTACACTTAATTCTGACAATCTGACTATTCCTCAATATCCTATGAGAAGGCAGAAGAGCCTGGTAAGAAAGAGAGGCTTAGTGGCAGCAGAAAAGCCAGAACTGAGGAATTGTTGGAGACAAACTTAAGAAACCTCACAATCTGGAATGATTTTGCACTTGTGCTCCACCCAGCTTAATAAACCCAGGAGCTATCACTCTCTGTACTAAGTACCATGTGCAGTAAATGATGTTTACAGGGGCTTTCCACAGGGAGAAAAATAAGACGCTAGGGTAGTATGTGATACTTTTATGATAGGTTCTCATAAAAGGCAATTCTTTTCAAAATGGTCTCCAAGAGGTCAAGATTCTGATAGCTATAAATTTTACTTAATTGTACTGCCTCATTTCCCTAAAATGTCATATAATAACAATAGCTAATATCTGTTTAAGGCTTACCGCATACCAAGTACTAGTTCAAATGCTTTAATCTTTACAACATGATCATTACTACCCACAGAGAGTGGTTAAACTTGGGCTAAACAGAGTGAGGAATCCTGCAAAATCTCAAAGTTTTTGGCAGCTTCAATTTCTGATACTCTAGGGTGCAACAGTCGGCTAACATCACATTCTTGGCAATAAAGTTCCCTAAGGCAGCTTCTCAATCTGCTCATTATTATTTACATCCTAGAAATCAGAGTCCTCACCAAGGTGTGGATGTCCTGTGCTCTGATGGATCCACTGTGCATGCACCATTTACTGGAATGATTGTGGGCCAGGAGAAACCTTATAGAAACAAAAATCCCATCAATAATGGTGTTCGGCTATCTGGAAGAGGTAAGAGAGGTAGTTGTACAGATCTGGGACACCTCCTGGGGACGTTGATTTTATATAATTGAATGCAGGTTTCATACACAGAAGTTTTGTACTTCTTTCAAAATGATACAACTTAGAACATACAGGAATATACCATGCCAAGACCACTGTTGGATTTTCAAAGATGTTATACTACTTTCCCTAAAAACTTGTGCTTTATGCACACAACCCATCAACCCACCATATATATTTAATGACTATTATACATTAAAATGATTAATTATACATTAAAACCCAACCCATCATATATATTTAATGACTACTATACATTAAAATGTTCAAGGAGCATTTTCATAATTACTCAAATTTGAAACCTACCCAATTGTCTATCGAAAGAAAAATAGGTGAATATATGAAAATATATATGAAAATCTAGAAAGAAAATCAGCTTCAGCAATATTCAGTCATAAAAGACACTTTCATTTACCGAAAATCTCAGAATTTGTAAATATTGTCATTTCTGCAAGAGTTAATTATGAACTAGTTCCAAAGACCTCTCTGTGCTAGGTAAAGCAGATTTCCTGGTACTCCAGGTATTAGATTGATTGACTGATTGATTGATTGAGACAGGTTCTTGCTGTGTAGTTTAGGCTGGGCTTAAACTCTCTATGGAGCCCAGGCTTGATCTGAACTCATAGCAATCCTCCTGCCTCAACCTCCCAAGAGCTGGGATTACAGACATGCACCACCACACCCTGCATTATTCGGTTAACACTGTTGGAATGTAACACACACACAGAGTGCACAATAGCTCCATGAATTGTCACAAAATGAACACGATGAGTGACCAGCACCCAGGTAAAGACACAGAACATGACCAGCTTTCCAGAATCATCTTGTGCTAGTGCTGTCACTGTGCCGATCCAAGGCAATGGCCACTCTAGCCTGTAGCACGCATGCAAGTTTTGCCTGTTTTAAAAGATTATATAAATATAATTAAACGATAGTCACAGTTTGTGGGACTTCTTTCATTCTACATTGTGATGGAAATTAACACCTATTTTGCGTCTAATTCACTTTTTAATGTGTCGCATTCCATTATATGCTTATACTTTCATATATTCATCTATTTTTCTTTTGATAGACAATTGGGTAGGTTTCAAATTTGAGTGATCATGAAAATGCTCCTTGAACATTTTAATGTATAGTAGTCATTAAATATATATTTTCCTACTGGGAATGGGCCCAGAGGCTATGAAGGAACCCATGTCCTTGAGGATCGATTTGGCGACTGTCCTCTATTGTCCCAAAATGCCAACAAATTCTGGTGCTATTAAACTGGATTCTCTGAAATAGTAGCATTTCATGGTTAAGGCCAAGATCAGAGTGGTATGTGATAGGCAGGAAAGCAGAGCACTAATCAGATTCCTGTGAACCTCAGAGATTTGTGGCACTGGCTAATCACAGTGACCCTGGAACTGAATGGATGTATAACCTACTAAAGCCTCATTAGTTTTTTTTATAAGTGGAAATGAACGTAAGTCTCATAAACAAAATCCTGACTTACAAGGCAGGATGATCACAAGCTCAAGCCCAGCTCAGCTGAGTGACATACTATCTCAAGGTAAAATATTAAAAATGTTTGGGAATATAGCTCTGTGCCAAGGTCGTGGGTTCAACTCCAGTACTAGAAAAAAAAAATTCTTACTTCGATCATCACAATAATGAGTCACAGCCCCCTGCCAATTCCTAGACTTGAGCTAGGTCGGTTCCAGAGCTCCGTGAACAAGAGACCGAGTCCCACAGAGGAAGACGCTTCCACACCAAAATTTATTTTGTAAACTTGTCTAGTCATCCTAAAAGGGAGCTTTAAAAGCCCTCTGTGGTCCACCAGTCAGACAAGGGGCTCTAGGGCCAGCTGACCTATGCAGCTTTTCAGTAGGGTCCTTTTTTTTTGTACTGGGAGTCGAACTGACAGCCTCACACTTGCCAGGCAGATGTGCTGCTGAGCTACATCCCCAGCCTAGTGTATTCTCACATCCACCCTGTGACAGTTCCCCAGTTAGAGTACACAGTGGAATCAATGCTGAGCAACTGGCCCAGTGCTGTAGAATTGCTGTGTCACGTGGAATACGTGGATCTTCAGCTGTGGTAGATAGTGCCACACAGTTTTCCAAAGTAGTTGTATTAATTTACATTCCTTTCAGGTGTGTATGAATTCTAGTTGCTCCATACACAATGCTCGGTGTTATTTATTAATTTTTTTCTTTTTGTTTTATTTTGTTTTTTGGGATAAGGTCTTGCTGTATAATTCAGACTGGCCTTGAACTCACTATTATATGTAGCCCAGGCTGGCCTCAAATTCATGGGGATCCTTCTGCCTCATCCTCCCCAGTGCTCGGATTACTATGTGGCACCATGCCCAGCTACTTTTTCATTCCAGTCACTCTGATGCTTATGTAATGGGTCTCATTTGTGGTTAATAAAGTTATTAATATGACAAAAGTTATTAATAATAATTATTAATATCCTCCATAATACATCTACTCAAAGATCCCATTTTTATTGGATTGTACTTTTTATTTACATATGAAAGATTTTAATTCAGATATGAGTCCTTTATCTCAGATACAAAATTTTTTCTTCCACTTCATGGCCTGCCTTTTGATTTAATGATGTCTTTTTAATAGAAATTTTTGTTTTTATTTTATTTCTTGGTACCAGGAATCAAACTTAGGACCTTGTGCTTGCCAGGCAGGTGCTGTGCCACTGAGCTATATCCCTAGCCCCAGAAATTTTTATTTTTAATGTGATAAAATTTAGTAACAACTTTTTGTTAACATTTTAAAAACATGTTTGACACATTTGCAAATCCTGAAGGCAGGACTGTATTTTCTTAGGTTTTCTTCGAGTTTTGTTTCTCCTTTCACATTTATATGATTTTTATTTTGACTCAATAACATTAACTTGACAAGACTTTTTTCTCTACTGCTCTGCAATACTTTTTTTTTGGTCATAAATCAGAATCTGAGCATCTGTGGGTCTGTTTCTGTATTGTGTTTCATCAATTTGTCCATCTGTGCATTTCCAGTGTCCTAATTACCATAGCTTTAATGTGCATACTGATATCTGGTAGTAGAAGTTTTTCAACTTTTTTTTTTCACATTGCCTTAGCAATTCCTGGTTATTTCCATTTCTAAATAAATTGCAGACCAGTTTGCCAACTTCCACAGAAATCCTGCTGGGGCTTTGGCTGGCTTTGTAGTGAATGTATAGCTCAAACTGACAAGAGTTGATATCTTTAAAGTAATGAGTTCTCCAATCAATGAACATCTTACATCCTCTGTTTCAGGTCTTCTTTCTTTGTTGTACTAGTAGTTTTCAATGTAGAGGTCCTGCACATTTGTTAATACATATTCATGAGACGTAATTTACTTTCTTAAAGATAAGCCATATACATAATTTAACATTTCCTAGTAGCCATATGAGAGAAGTAAGAAGAAATGTGTGGAATCCATTTTAGTATTTTTATCCAACCCAATATCCCTAAAATATTATTTCAATCTAATATAAAAATCGAGACAGTTTACATTTTCTATACTAATTCTTCAAAATGTACTGTGTATTTTAGCCTGAACCACATCTTGGCTACTGAGTACTAAGTAGTCACATGCAGCTTGTGGCTACCACAGTGGACAGCCATTTCAATAGCCTTGTTTTTATTTTTGCTCACTGCCCTCTTTGCACTGACAATAAATAGTATGTTAGTCTCCCTTTATTAGTGAGTTTCTATTTCTCCTTGTATCTTCTGTAGTTTCTGTTTTATGTAGATGTTATTTAGTCCGTGGAGAGCTGGAACTGTGTATCATTCTTGTGAATTGTGGCAGGTGCCATTGTGTATCGTCTATCTTTTGTTTCAATGATTTTTGGCCTGATTTCATCCTCTGGTAACAGGATGAGAATACTTGCATTCTTGTTGCTTCCATTTGCTTGGCAAATCATTACCTAGTTCTATTTTTAGCCTTTTCAATCATTATGTTTTATTGTGTATAGCATAGAATTGGGTTTTGCTTTTCAAGTCAACTGGAAAATTTTAAATAGACAAACCTACTCACACAGATATGACTTTTAAATTTGGTTCCAACACTGTCATATTATCTTACAATTATTGCATAATATTGTCTATCTCTATTTAGTCTTTATTTTTTTTACTTCTTTTGCTATTTAGGAATGTTTGCATTTTTGTACTTATTACTTCCATTTTTATTTTAAAAGTCCAGTAGCTTTACTAGACTATGTCTTGGAGTTGACATTGTGCTGCATCAATTTTCCACAATTTCATGTTTTCCTGCTACTATTCTTCAAAACCTCTATTTAATTTTTACTTGATCTGTTCTCCTCTTGGCATTTTGTAATTTCCAACTTTTCTTTTTTTAGATGACGTCTTAGTATGTTACCCAGGTTGGTCTGGAAATTGTGCTCAAGCCATTGTTCTGCTTTAGTCTCTCAAAGATCTGGGACACAGGCATGGACTACCACGCTCAGTTTAGTCTTCCTTTTTAACAGGATTCTGCAATTTTCTTTCCTGAATTCATTCAACTTGTTGGTTTTTGTTTGTTATTGTCCATCTGTTCTTACAAGTATGTTTTAATTTTCTGAATCAAGGCTACTGAAGCCCCAGTTAATGAAAAATTATATTTACTTTCTTTTAGGTTTCTGTGTCAAAATTTTCTACATTAAGCCAATTAAGTATAAAGGTTCCATCAAGAAGGGAGAAAAACTTGGAACTCTACTGCCATTGCAGAAAGTTTATCCTGGCATACAGTCACATGTACACATTGAAAACTGTGACTTGACTGACCCCACTGTGTACCTGTGAGCAGAAGACAAAGACCAGATCTTATCAGTAAAAGCCAGCTTCTTAGAAAGCCTGATGCATGTCCTACACCTGAAGAAGCCTGTGTTCAAACAGAAACAAAATAAATGCAAGAAAGATGAATTTTGATTTTGACTCAGTAACTCTGATGTTTGTGTGTGAACTAATTTAGTAGGGTTTTTAGATTTTTTTCTGTCACCTACAGTAGTTTTATGTTTTTTGATTTCTAAGTCCTAAAGACCTGAGGTAAATAAACAAGTGAATCCAAGCAGGCCCAGACTATTTCTGATATCTCTGAAACTGGCCTCCTTTCTGCTTGAAAGTACAAGACAGCCTGAACATTTTTGTACAGCACTGAAATGAAGTATAGCTTATAATTCTGGGTACAGTAGTACATGATAGTCAACAAATTGGAACCTTCTTTTGAGGTAAGGTAATAAAAGATTCTCAGCAATATCCTTAGGTTGGTTGGAAGGAGAACTGCTCACACGGATAAGAAAGAATTTTCTGGTCCTTCTATTCACATTCTGTAAAAGTCACCAGTTTCCTAGGTAATGAACGATAGCAAATTATACAAAGAAAATATAGTTTGCATTTCAGAAAGTACTAGAAAGAGAAAGAGGACTATCTGAAGTATCTCATGGAATTGGGTCAGTTGGCCTCATCTAGTCAACTAGATATATATAATCATAGCTACTTATTTCTATATATCATTACATATTATTATTCTGTTTTAGTTATGTTGATAACAAGTACTGAGAGGAAACAAGAACATAAAACTGTTCAAAGGACCAGAAATAATTCTGAATCCTTAGATTTGAGTTAGTCAATAAGTAATGAATGAGATAAATTAATTATTGTAGAAACTTTGTGAATTTTTGCTTAAATTCTTTTGAAATATACAAAACTTCAATAGAATGATTCCATTTTTAGGAGAATAAATGTTAGCAGAAAAGATAATTGAATATTATTATTGAAGAAATCTCTCCATTCGTATACCAGGGCCTGTGTATAAGAATGTTCATGATATCACTCTTTGTCATAGCAAAATCTGTAATAATCCAAATGCCCATCAAAAGTAAAACAGATTTTAAAAATTATTATAGTTATGAAGTGCAATATTCTACAGCAATCATAATCAATGAACCTCTTCTAAACATAACAAAATAGATGAATCATAGAAATATACAGTAATTTTAAGTTTAGGAAAAGTGAAACAAATCACATAAAGCCTGATACTTTTTATTAAAGTCAAAACAACTGAAATCAAAACATTTCTAAGAACACATACAAAAGTAGTAAAATTAAACAGAAAACAAGGAAATGATGAAATTAGTTACCCCGGAACTGGATAGGGAGAGCCATATAGGAAGATGTAAGTTACTGTCACTGCTATAGATTTACAGTTGAGGGTGAGTTCATGACAACTGTTACAAATCATGTTACACAGGCAACAAGACTTCATATAGGCAGCCAGGAAGAAGAGGTGATGCTGAATCTCAAATGGTTGAGAAAATTAACCCTCTCATATCTAGCTGAATATATTCTCCATAATATGCAAGGCTAGAAAACGAAGAATTTGGTTAGGAAAAAAAACTATATCCAGTACCTGATATAATAGTCTTCCTTATTTATATACTTAGTACCCCAACATCTTTAGGTTATTTCTAGAAATTAAATTGCCTCTCAACAGATGAAGGCTATGCTCCCACTGAAGGCACAAAAAAAGAAAATGGCACAGGGGCTTTCAAGGCAACTTTAAAAGAGGTCTAACATTTAAACCATGAAATCTAAGCTTAGCCTTCTGCATAATCTTCTGACGTGGTTATTTAGGAAGTGAAAGGAAGTTGGTTATGTATATTATTTCAAAAACCAAGTTCATTACCTGGAATGAAGTGCTTCCCCAAAGTACAGCACCAGCATTGCTTTCTGCTTAGCATTCACGTCTGTTCAACGGAGATGCAAACTTTAGATCAAAGGACTTCTTTCTCAGGGAGACCTGGAATTCAGCGCCCTCTGCTGTATTATATAGGTGGTGGGGTTTTTTGTTTTGTTTTTTTTCCTCCTCATCTTCCGATTTGGATATCAAAGTATTCAACTTTAGTTGAAATATTATAAAGTTCACATGACAGAGAAGTAACAGTACTAACTTTTCATACACTTCCAGTTACATGGAGATTTTTTTATTAGGTAAAGCATTAAGAACACTCCATATTTTCTCATTTTGGGCTGTCTTAAAAATGTTTCCCCTGTAATCCCAGCACTCGAGAGGCTGAGGCAAGAGGATTGTCACAAATTCAAGACCAGCCTGGGCTACATAGTAAGTTCAGGGGAAGCCTGAACTATACAGCGAGACTCTGTCTCAAAAAATCACACACACTCATACACACACACACACACACACACACACACACACACACACAGTTGGTCCTTCCATATACCACCCAGTAATGAAACCAACCAGGGACTTAACATGAGTTAATGAACTTGGGTTACTTTGAGTTTTGATCTAAGATTCACTGCAGTGCTTAATTCATGGGGTTCAACTACTGGCCACTGGAAAGCTCCACGGAAAGCCAAACTTCTCGTCCTGGGTGAAGAGACCAACAGTGCTCCTTCTCCCTGTGCTAGTAGGCTACAGAGAGAAGCTCTCCCTTGAGTGCTCCTCTCTAGTCCCTCTCTGTTTTGCATCATTTACCTCCTAGTGCAAGCACCACCGGCATTTTGCCACCTTGCCATGCAAGTAAATACAGTATTCTCCCGCCTCTCCTCCACTATTTATGTTAAAGCAATACCAGGTAAGACCAGAGGCTTAACTCTGCGATATTTGTGCCATGACTTTGATTCCCAACTCTATCACAGTCAAGCCAACTCTCGGTTGTGATTCTGTTACCATGATCAGATTTCAGGTTTCCTGTTAACATGCTGCTTCTGCACCTTCCTGAAATCATAAGGCATAAATAATATAATCTGCGAAACAGTAACTCAGTCTTCCAGAAATCGGTGTTTTATTTTTTGCCCAGTAGACTTGGTGCCACTACCACACATTGGACGTGCATTAATGTAGAACACTCTGTCCTGAGAGCAAGAAACACAAAGGCGAACCTGAGGCTCCTGCCCCACAGGGTGCACGTGGGAGACAGGCACAATGCTGAGAATGGACCCAAGAGTGGCCTCTGAATACAGTGAAAGGACATCGAAGTGCATTCTGGCTGCCTACCAGGTGAAGATATTTAAGTATTTGTTATTAAAAATATTCAAACTTGTAAGATAAAAACATTCCATATTCTTTTTTTTAAGTTTAACTGATTTCTAAGAAACAAATTTAAGACACTGGGGAAAGTATTTAGTGGAACAAGTTTAAAAAGGAAGAAGATGAGGAAAATGTCTACTATGTTCATTATAACTAGCATGCTAGATGCTGGGGGTGTAACAGTAAGCAAAAAACAACAGTAGTTTTTGCACTGATGGAATTTACACTGCAATGGAATAAACTGGTAACAATTAGACAAGTGAATACAGTAACACAGCGGGAAGTAAATGCTGCAAAAAACAACCACAAGGGTCGACTGCTTGCCCAACAGGAACCTGACTTATGAGCAGGGAACGGGCCAAGTATCAAGGGAGGCTTTGAGTATGAAGCGATACTGAGAAGGTGCAGATAGAAAGGGAAAGCCGGGGAGAGGATGAAGATGCTTCCTGACGAGGGGGCAAGGCAGTTTGAGGAACTGAGAATGAGAGAAAGAATGGAGTGAGTGGCAAGAGGAGAAAATCAGGCCAAGAGGCAGGGAGAAGCCAGACACTGTAGGTCATTTTGCGTTTAGGACTCTCATCCTAAAGACCACAAGCCAGTAAAGAGTTTTAACTGTGTTAGCACTTAAATCATTACATCGCTTACACAAAGGATCTGGCATATTCTGGCATCCATACTGTAGGCTGACAAAGGCTTATTCCCTCCCCCAAATACCATACTAAACTCACCCCTTTATATTTAATCGATTAATAATCACAGTATCCTTTTTGCTTTCACAGTATCTTTATAAAATGAATTAGTATTTAATTTTATCTAATGCCAACCATTATATAATAAAAACAGTTGATATAAAGTAGAATTCAAAGTAATTTGGAAATCAGAAGCTGTTTCAATTACTCAAATTTACTGCCTGGTTTCTCTTATATGAGAAACCCAAAATATAAATGAAGAACAAAATAAAGGATAATAGAAAGGAGGGAGATCTTCAAATTAGAAGAGGAACAAGAAATACAGGGAGGGGGAGGAAAGGGCGAGAGAGGAATGAAAAACATTGAAGAAAAAAATGGAAACAGTTTTGCAAATGGATGAGGGAGTAAGAGCTGGAGAGAGCAGAGAAGGATGGGAAGGGAAGGGGACAAATAAAACATTAAGATGTGTTATGTACAAACTTTCCACGTTGAATGTTATCATTATGCACTGCAAACACACTAACAAAAAAACCATTTTAAAAGATGATCTTATAGAGTGCTAAAATTTTTATAAATATGATTAAGTAAGCCTCTGTATATGGAATTGGATTGCACTCTTATTTTTTAATACTACATAAAATATACTAATGCCAAGATGAGCAAGATAAAATGAATACAACATGAAATTATAAAGTAAAAAGCATAAGTTAAGGGACCCAAGTTTAATGTTATAAGTTCATTTAGTAAGCCAAAATATGCATTTAAGGAAGGCTGAGGAATCTACTTAGAAACCATCTGTAGATTTTAGTCTATCAACCGTCTAATCTAACATACTCTGTGCAGTACTAACAAATTTCTGGCTATTCAAATTTCTTACACTTCTTCAAATTATTCTGGAGCAATCCAAAAAGACAATTTACAAACAATAAAATATTTATCCTAAAATGTTTCATCAAGGTGTCCTAAAATTTACATTTGCATAGGTAGAAAGCAGCTAATCTTATTGAGGAAAAACAGATAGTGCAGAATTGTTGGCAGCTCTTTACCAGACAGGCATCACATCAGGGAACCACACCCTTCCCAGGTATTTAGAGACTTCGGTGTGCATTTCTTCTAGGCTATAACTGTCATCCGGGATCAGAACTTCTTCCATGATCGACAGCTGGGTTAGCCTTCTCCCGCAGAGTCTTACAAACTCAACGAATGCACTGCAGCTAACTTCACATTCACTAAGGCCCAAGGCCGTCAAGTTTTTACAGCGTTCAGCGATACAAATAAGTTCATTATCAAGAGGCTGAAGGCAATTTGCACACACCACTAACTCTATCAGTCGTGGGCAGTTATGACCTATGTGTCCCAGAATTGCTTTGCTTACTGAGCAACCAAAATAAAGGTGAGTAACAGGGGTTTCCTCTTTGAAGAATGTCTCAAATTCTTCTTTATATAAAAAGAAGTACATAACAACATTTACTCCTGGGAAGTGTTTAATAAGTGCATCCCAACTGTGTTTTTTAATAGAATGAAATTTCATCTGCCCAGGATTTTCGCTTACAACATCAATTCGAAGATGTTCAAGATTCACATGAGTCTCACTTGAAAGTGCTAGGAGGAGTTCATCACTTAGAATGTAATAATTCAATGCCAGTTCTCTAAGGCCTTGACAATGGTCAGCCACACAAAGGATTCCTGTGGGAAATTGAGAAAATTTCTTAACAAAGACTCATACCAATATAATATTTTATAAATTTAAATCTGATACTAGTGTTTCACTATTTCCTTCAACAAATATCTAATGATTTCTGAGAAGATGGTTCCAAAGATATTAACTATACAGATAATACAATGTACATATAAAACATTAAAATATTTGTGAGCAGCAATTTAAACTATAGATAGCTTGAAAATTAATACTTATTTTGAATAAAATTACTTCAATGAATTATGTCTCATAAACATGTGATTTTCAATAAGAAACTGTAAAGCCGTGTATGTTGGTGTATCCCTATAATTACAGCACTTAGGAGGCTGAGGCACAAGGATTATAAGTTTGAAACCAGTCTGTGTTATACAGCAAGTTCAAGGTCAACATGAACTACACTGCAAAACCCTGCCTCAAAAAAATAAAAGAAAAATCCCACTGTTATTTTTACTATAATAAAAAAAAATTTTGTCTTTAGAAATATATAACCTACCATCAGATGAAACATGAGGACAGCTACTCATTTTTAGGAGTCTTAGAGTGTCACTATTATTGGCCACAAGAATCTTCAGTGAAGGATCATCTACTGGTGTGTCTTCAATTTTGATTGATGATAATGATTTTGAGTTGATGAACACAATCGTAAGTGCTGACACAAAATGAGACTTGAATGGCAATAAAACAAGTAGGATAACATTATTTAAAATCTTACAGCTTCAATAAAAAATAATACATTAAAGCTATCTCAGTATGAGAATAGTAATATAGCAAAATCAATATATTACTGTTTTCATAATACAATGAAAGGTGTTTTTAGAACAAAGTACAGTTTTATTCTCTTATAATTGACAAATGGGGTAGTAAAAGGGAAAAAGTTTCCAAAATTTCATAAAAGAAATTTTCCAGTTATTTCCAGCCTGAAGAATCTGGTTTTCAATTTTAAAAGGATATAATTACATTTATTTCCTAGAATAAGGTTGACAAATTATGAACCATTAGCCAAATCCAGCACACGGTCTGCTACTGTATGAGTCATGGGCTAAGAATTTTTACATTGTTAAAGTATTGTTATAGTTTAGAACACAATGTCTCCCCTAAGCCTCCTGTGTTCAGAGTAGGGCTTTTGGGAGGTGACTGGATCATGGTACTGACGCTCGGTGTGCTGCTGGGAGGTGGGGTCTGGAATGTGTATTTCTCCCCTTAGCTCCTCCCCTTCCCTCTCTGGTACCAGGCCACCATGACTTGAGCAGCTTTTCTCCACAGCAGACCCTGCCGCAACACTGTTTCTATGTTTGAGCCTGCTGAATATGGATGTAAACTTCTGAAACTGTGAGCAAAGTAAACCTCTCCTTTAATATCTGATGTGTCAGGTACTTTGTCCCAGTGACAAGGAAAGTGGTTAAGTGTGGAAAAAAAATTAAAAGAATTATGTTGTGTGAACCTTGTAAGACATGCAGAATTTAGTGTCCATAAATTAAACTTGGCGGGCAGCCATGCCCCTTCATTTACGCATCCTCTGTTTTGGCCTTTACACTGCAAGACCAGAGCTGAGTATCTCAAGCAGAACTATATGGCTCTCGAAGCCTGAAATATTTATCTTTTAGACCTTTCCAACGCCTTCTCTAGAAAAAACAAATTTTTTTATTTGTTTTATTTAGTCTTGTATTTCCAGACCTAAAATAGTATTCGGTTCATAGTAGATATTCAAAAAATTTGCAGGAAAGGAGAGAGGGAATAGATTTTACAATCTTTAGTGACATTCTTTTCCTAGCAAATTGCCTAAATGAAATACATCCAAATCTTTACATGCTTTGAAAATTTAAAAACTAAAGCTTATATTTTGACTTAAAAATGTGAATTTTAGAAGTTTTCAGATCCAAGGATAGGCAGTTTGTAAACCACACCCACCAGGTATGATCACTTTTCTTTCTTCAAAATCAATTTGGATTCTACTAAAGGATCTCTTGTCCCCATTAGAATGATAAACTGGTTACAAATGCTAATTATTTATAGAAGTATACTGATTATACATTAGTTTATACAAATTTTCCCATGGTGGTAGACTAAACAAATATCATGGTACCAAAATTATTAATGAAATATGTCACTTTTCCTTTAAGAAATAGGTTTGTTTTCCTCTCTAATTCAATCATTTTAGTCTTAAAGGACATTTAAGTTTTAAAGTACGTATTTCATTATAACAATAATGGATCTGTTTAGTAATTATTATGCTTAGCAAAAAATGATATAATTTTATTTTTCCTTAGTGTATAAATGAAAAAAAAAAAACAATGAACCTTGGAGAGAACCCCAATCTTGCCAGACGCTATGGAGCTCAATTTAACTGAACTTGGGGCCTGAGATAAAGCTTGCTAATATCTGGTGCCTGTTTAGTTGAAGGCAGCAGCCAACACAGAAGTTAGCCCTGAAGGCTGATCTGCAACAATAGCCACAGCTTTTAGAATGTAACAAGTATTTCAATTTCATTTGATTCTACAGTTCATAAACAAGGAAATAACTATTTAAAAGGATAAGTTTCCATCTGATTGTTTCTATTACTCTAATTCCCAAATGACCCCTTTTTTCAGTGCATCTCTTTAAAAGCTAAGCATGTTGCAGAAAGGCTCATTAGAAGACAGCCAGCCTTGACCCAGTTTCTGAGGGGAAAGATGCTGTTAATCTTCTGTCCTCTACAGTGGGGGAGGGGGGGCCCATTAGCCAGTGTAACAGACAACCACAATTTAGTGCTTATCACACATCAGGCATTATTTTAATTCGGGGTTTAATATGGTAAACAAAATGGACAGGCTCTCTTCTTCTTATTTTTTTTTTTTTGGCAGCACCAGGGATTGAACTCATGACCTCATGCTTGCCAGGCAGACACTTAGGCCACTGAGCTAGATCCCTGGCCCTTCAAGCTCTCTGCTTTCAATGAGTTGATGTTTTGGTGCAGGGAAAAGAGAATAAATAATGGTAGATAAATACAGTGGCTTCAAGTACCAAGGAAGTACAAAGAAGATAAAATACTGTAATACAGCCAAGAGTAACTGGAGGAGGGCTGCTAGTTTAGCAAAGGAGGTTCGGAAGGAAGGGCTATCTGTAGAGAGAGCACTCAAAGTGAGCTTGAGTAAAGAGAAGATAGTTTCTGTGATCAAGACAGTTGCTGCTTCCTAACAACCATTCATCTTTTCTTCTTTGGTTATCCATTCCCAATTTTTAGCTGGGTCTGTTACTGTAAAACTATTCCCTCCTCTTCCTGAAATGCAGTATGGTCCCAGACTGAGACACAAAGTATTCTGGGTACTTATGGGAAGTCTGCTTGAGAAGAAAGCCCTTCTTTACCTACTGTTTTCTTTCCATTCGGGCACCTAAAACAAGGACAGGGTCACACTGGAGCTCAGAGAGCCATCTCAGACAATGAAAATTATGAAAACACTTTGGGGAGAGTAGAGGAGCTGGAAGGAGCCTAGATTCCTAATAACATCATACCTGCTGTGGACTGTCTTGCCTGTGGATTTCTTTAATGCAAAAGAAGTAAACTTTAGTCACATTTTTAAAGCCACTGCTGGAGTTTCCACTATAACAATTCATGCATTGCTCAAGCTAGGATAGTTCATTTAGTTAAATCCTACACTGCTCCACCTCCAAAAGACAGGCTATAGAATTACAGGAAACATATGCAGGATTGCCCTTATATACTCCATATTCAAAATAAATACATAAACTAGCATTGAAAATGTTAAATTTAACATCTAAAAAAAATTTTTTTTGCAGCTCTTATAAATATTAGGCTGATTTATGAGCACTGATCTGGACAGTTATAGTTTGTTTACAATGAGTAGTTAGCTAACTGAACATACTGGATATGGCAATTAGAAATCATCATGACAAGAGAAAACCACAGCTGGCCTGCTGCACTCAGCACAAAAACAAGAGAAGAGGAGGGAAAATGTAGAAATGGGGGTGGGGTTTGTTATAAAAGAAACAACTCCTTAAGAAACTTAAAAGGAATATTCTGCATTGGGAGGAAAGACACTAGGATACAAAATGGCAAGTGTTCTCAGTCTAGATCCAGCCCTAAGAGCACAGTGGAAGAGGAGAGCTGAAGCAAACAGGCAATTCTGTAAAATTACACTTAAAACCCCTAAAAATTTGTAAAATTACACTTAAAACCCCTAAAATCTAAACTTGTTGTGCTTTCAAAAATTTTAATATATCTAAAGGCCTGTTTTAGTGACAAGCTAGCCCTACCAGAAAAGAACTCCTGTACCCGTGCCGTGCTCAGTTAACATACCAACTCACACTTCTGGGAAGCTCAAGTGTGGACAGGTATGTGTGGTGTGTCTTTATACCCAGCCGTGAGGTTCAGGTGACAGCTGGGAGTGTACATCCACCTGCTAACTGTCCAGGGTCCTCCTCTTGCAGAAGGGTGGGCAAGGTGGGGACACCCTTACTTGATAATGAAGGATCAAGGGCCACACTGCCCACCCCTACCTGAAAGGAGATCTTTATTTCTAAACCCAATTTGGTACCCAGTGACCAGGATAATTTCCTCTTTAAAGGAAAAAACTACACATACCCACAAACCCATAGATAATTTTTTTTGCTTTTACATTTAAATATAAAAATACTACTCTGCTTTGTGTTATCAGTGGAGGACCAAGCGGTAAGAACATTTTCTTTTTTGAAGGTAGAGTTATATCCATCAGTTCACTCAGTTTTGTGTTCATGGAAGGGCATGAAGCCCCAAGTATGGGAGCACAGCAGCAAGAGGCCAAGGAAGGGCATTCCTCCCTGACCCAACCACGCCTCTTTTTCTAATTCCTACTTATACCTTACACAACAGAGCTTCCCATCAAAAGAGGCCCTCACTTAACCCAAGTCAGAGCTTCCCCCTTTCAGCTACCCTGAAGGAAAAAATTCCCCCTCCCCTGTCCTTCATGAATGAATTTTGTATTAATGATACCTATGTGAAAACAATTACTAAAATTACAAAATAGAACTAAAGAATAAAAACATGTATGAAGTACTTAAAAATAAGTGCTAATCAACAGAAAACTGCTGTAAGTGATAGTTTGACTAGAGCAGGATATGTATGGATTTGACTAGAATAGGACATAGAGTAGCAATCTGCTTTTCCTAGTTTGGCAATATTTAAGAATTTACTCTGTCTCACAAAAAAGCACAGTATCCTTACCTTTGACACATTCATAAAACTTGGTTTGGCTGTTGAAATGAGTCCCAAAGTCTCGACAGAACAATTTACCAGCTGAGAAAGTATATTGCTGACAGTTTCTGCTGACTCAGTACTACTATCAACCTGTAAAGAAAATTTTTAATCTTTTTTTCTTAGGTTTTATTT
>RJWT010010925.1:0-23730 GCA_004365215.1 Cuniculus paca | reverse complement strand
GTAGTCTTGGATGGAGCTGAAGGTGGGCATTGTGAGCATCACCTAGCCTTGGCACCTCAGCTGTGCACGTTGGATTCACTTCCCACAGTGGAATACAGGAAAATGACAATATGAAAGAGCAAAATGCAATCTTGTACCTCCAGTCCTTCCCAAACAAGCCAAAAAGATACGGACACAGAAGAAAATATGAGCCACACACTTGAAACTTCGGAAATGATAGCAGCTGAAGTTAAGAAACAACTCTATGAAACTTTAAAGGAACTGAGGTTAGAAATGATTTTCCAGGTAAAACAAGAGATGATAAAGGTAATGAAAGAGATGCTGAGCACATCTAAAGAAGATATAGTTGGAAAAATAGAGGAACACTGCAAAAAGATGGAAACCTTGAATGAAGAATACAAGAAAGAATTAGAATGCATGAAACAGATTCAAAGAGATATCCAGGAAATCAACAAGGCCATCGAAAGCTGGCAAAGCCGCCTCAATGAATGTGAAAATAGAATTTCAGACCTCGAAGACATGATGGCAGCTAGTGAGGAAGAAAGGAAACATCTTTTAAAACTAACAAGGAATAAGGAAATAGCAATTCAGCAGTTGCAAGATGACTCAAAGAAAAACAATATAAGACTAATAGGTGTAAAGGAAAAAGAAGGAGAAAACACAAATGATATAAAATCACTATTTAAAGAAGTCATGGCTCAAAATTTCCCAAACATGGGAAAGGAAGCTGACATACAGATAAGTGAAGCATATACAACTCCAACTACCCATAACGAAAATAAGTCAACACCCAGACATATAATTATCAGCATTCCAGAAATTCAGCATCAGAATAGACTATTAAAAGCTGTGAGAGAAAAGAAGCAAATCACCTATAAAGGAAAGCCCATCAGAAGCACAGCAGACTTCTCAACACAAACAATGAAGTCAAGAAGAGCATGGAGTGAAGGATTTCAAGTTCTAAAGGAAAACAACTTCCAACCCAGACTGATGTACCCTGCAAAACTTTCCTTCAAAATTAATGGAGAAACAAGATACATCCATGACAAAGAACAACTCAAGGAATTCATGACCACCAAGCCAACCCTACAAAGAATATTGAAAGATACTCTAGATAAACATGAAAATAGCTATGACGTCAAAAACATCAACAGAAGAAGAACACCAAGCAGGGCAAACAATTAAGCAGAGGGAAAAGGTAAAGAAACCACTGCACAAAGATAACATGACTAAAACAAGCCAATATATATCAGTTATAACCATTAATGTAAATGGCTTCAATTCACCAATCAAAAGGAACAGACTGGCAGAATGGATCAAGAAACAACATCCTACCATATGCTGTCTACAACAAACCCATCTAACCCAAAAGGAAATTCATAGACTGAAAGTGAAAGGATGGAAAACAATAATCCATGCAACAGAAACCCCCAAAAAAGCAGGAATAGCTGTTCTGTTCACAGATGATGTAAACTTCAAACAAATAATGGTCAAAAGAGATAAAGAAGGTCACTATATACTGGTTAGGGGAAAACTCCAAGAGGAAGAAATAACAATCTTAAATATATATGCAGCAAATATCGGAGCACCCAACTATATAAAACAAATATTAATGGAAATGAAAAATCAAATAAGTAATAGCACAATTATAACAGGAGACCTTCACACACCCTTGACTCAAAGAGACAGATCAACTAGACAGAAAATCAGCAAAGAAATAACAGAACTGCATGAAACCTGTGAACAAATGGACCTGGTAGACATCTACAGAGTTTTCCACCCAACAACATCAGAGTATACATTCTTCTCAACTTCACATGGTACATTCTCTAGAATACACCATATATTGGCCCATAAAACATGCTTAAATAAATTCAAAGGAATTGAAATTATCCCATGCATACTATCTGATCATAGTGCCATCAAGCTGAAAATTAATGACAAAAGAAATTGCAAAAACTCCAAAAACACATGGAAATTAAATAGCACACTCCTGAACAATCAGTGGGTCACAGAGGAAATTAAAGAAGAAATTAAACAATATCTACAAGCAAATGAAAATACAAATACAACTTACCAGAATCTGTGAGATGCAATGAAAGCAGTCCTCAGAGGGAAATTTATTGCGGTGAATTCCCACATCCAGAAAATGGAACGAATGCAAATAGACAATCTGATGTTACACCACAAACATCTAGAATAAGAAGAGCAAGCCTAACCCAAAGCCAAAAGAAGGGAGGAAATTGTAAAGATCAGAGCAGAAATGAATGCAATTGAGACTAAGAAAACAATACAAAGAATCAATGAATCAAAGAGCTGGTTCTTTGAACGAATAAATAAAATTGATAAGCCGCTAGCCAACCTTATTAAAAAAAGGAAAGGGAAAACTCCAAGCCATGCAATAAGGAATGAAAAGGGTGAAATCACTACAGACCTTGTGAAAATACAGAAGATCATCAATACCTATTTCGAAAATCTTTACTCTCATAGGTTCGACAACACTGAAGAAATGGACAGATTTCCAGAAACATATCAATTACCAAAACTGGACCAAGAAGATGTAAAGCTACTGAATAATCCAATTTTAGTTAATGAAATCGAAAATGCAATTAGAACATTACCAACCAAGAAAAGTCCAGGTCCTGATGGATTCACAGCTGAGTTCTACAAGAAATTCAAGGAGGACTTAATGCCAACACTCCTAAGCTCTTCAATGAAATTGAAAGGGAAGGAAGTCTCCCTAAATCATTCCTGGAAGCAAATATTACCCTAATACCAAAACCAGAGAAAGGCCCAACTAAGAAAGAGAACTACAGGCCAATATCTCTAGTGAACCTAGATGCAAAAATCCTCAATAAAATACTGGCAAACAGAATGCAGCAAGTCATCAATAAGATTATACACCATGACCCAAGTGGGATTCATCCCAGGAACGCAAGGATGGTTCAACATACGCAAATCAATAAATGTAATACACCATATCAATAGAGCCAAAGATAAGAACCACATGGTCATCTCAATAGATGCAGAAAAAGCTTTTGATAAAGCCCAACACTCTTTCATGATAAGAACCCTACAGAAAATCGGAACAGATGGCCTTTACCTCAATCTGATAAAAGCCATCTATGACAAACCAACAGCCAGTATCACATTAAATGGTCAAAAACTGACAGCTTTCACTCTAAAATTGGGAACAAGACAAGGATGTCCATTATCACCACTCCTATTCAATATAGTGCTGGAAACATTAGCCAGAGCAATTAGATAAGAGACAGAAATAAAAGGAATAAGAAGAGGAAAGGAAGAAGTTAAGTTATCACTATTTGCAGATGACATGATACTCTACATAGAAGACCCACAAAACTCCATAGAAAGACTTCTGGATATCATAACCAAATTCAGTAAAGTAGCTGGATACAAGATCAGTACTCAGAAATCAGTCACATTCCTGTACACAAACAACAAACGCACTGAGAGAGAAATAAGAGAAACCACACCCTTTACAATAGCATCCAAAAAAATGAAATACTTAGGAATTAACCTAACAAAGGAAATAAAAGGTCTAGTCAATGAAAATTACAGTACTCTGAAAAAAGAAATCAAAGAGGATCTCAGAAAATGGAAAGACATTCCATGCTCATGGATAGGAAGAACAAACATTGTGAAAATGGCCATTCTTCAAAAATTATTATACAGATTTAATGCAATTCCCATCCAAATACCATTAGCGTACCTCACAGATCTAGAGAAATCATTCTTAAAATTCATCTGGAACCAGAAAAGACCTAGAATAGCAAAGGCATTTCTGGGCAGCAAGGGCAGAACAGGAAGCATCACAATCCCAGACTTGAAAGTATACTACAAAGCTACTGTAAGCAAATCAGCATGGTACTGGAATCAAAACAGACCCGAGGATCAATGAAATAGATTAGAAGCTACAACCCCAAGTACAAACACACTCAACCACCTTATCTTTGACAAAGGGGCCAAATATGTTCACTGGAAGAAAGATAGCCTCTCTAATAAATGGTGCTGGAAAAACTGGCTTTCCATATGCCGAAAACTAAAATTAGACCCAACCCTGTCACTGTGCACTAAACTAAAGTCAAAATGGTTCAAAGATCTAAATATTAAAACAGAAACACTAAATCTGCTGGAAAACAAGGTAGGTAGAAATCTTGAAAACATAGGGGTAGGTGGAAAATTTATGAACCAAAGCCAAACTGCACGGGAAACACTTCCCAGAATCAACAATGGGGATCTTGTCTTGTTAAAAAGTTTTTGCATGTCGAAAGAAATCTCCAACAGAGTGAAAAGAGAACCCACAAACTGGGAAAAAATTGTAGTCAACTGCCCTTCAGACAAAGGCCTTCTATCTAGAACATATAAAGAATTAAAAAAAATCAGGCCCTCAAAATTCAAAGACCCAATCCAAAAATGGTCATCTGAGATGAAAACACACTTCTCAGCTGAACAAATACAAATGGCAAATAAATACATGAAAAAATGTTCAGTATCATTGGTCGTTAGAGAAATGCAAATTAAAACAACTCTGAGATTTCATCTCACTCCAGAAAGAATGACCAGGATCAAGAAAACCACCAACAATAAATGCTGGAGAGGCTGTGGGGAAAAAAGAACCCTTCTCCACTGTTGGTGGGAGTGCAGACTGGTGCAACCACTGTGGAGGTCAGTCTGGAGGTTTCTCAAAAAGCTAGGATTGGAAGTCCCATTTAACACAGCTATTCCGCTTCTGGGCATATTCCCAGAAGAAGTGAAATCATCTTACCACTGCGATATATGTGCACCCATGTTTATAGCAGCACAATTTGTAATAGCCAAATCTTGGAAACAACCCAAATGCCCATCAATTGAGGAATGGATAAAAAAGATGTGATACTTTTATACAACGGAGTACTATTCATCTATAAAAAATGATAACATTAAGGCTTTTATAGATAAATGGATGTGACTTGAGACCATACTCATAAGTGAAATAAACCAAACACACATGTGTAAACACCACATCATCTCACTAGTGTAAGAAACTGAAAGGCTCAATAAGATACAATATTCCCGATAAATATGGAAAAAAGATTCTGAAGTCCAACGGTGCTTTTATTCTTTGATTTGATTGGTTTAAATCCCTTTCCTACAATTTGATTGCAATATGTGAGAAGATAGGAGCAGCTCTTTTGAAAAATGGGACAGTACGGTAGCCATCGCTGGTTTCTTGTTGGCCAACTTGATGGCCTGTAGTGCTGTTTTGTTGTATCTGGTTTTGTATTGCTTTGTTTTGTTTGAGTTTATTGTCTGTAAATGTATGAACAACCATTTTGAGGAAAGCAGGAGACACTGGGTAACCATAGTTAATCTCCTGTTGTTATGTTTTGGAGACCTGTGTACCTTTCTGTGTTCTATTTTGAAATGCTGTATTGTGTTTGACTCTGTTCTGTATTCTTTTGCTTTATTCGGTTCTGTTTTGTTTTGTTTTGTTCTATTCTCTTTAAAAAAAAAAAAAACTTACACAATCTCTCTTTATTTTCTGTTGTCATTCATTTTCATTTCAAGGAAGGATACCAAATCAAATCATACTTTGAGACTAATATATAAATATCAATTTTGTTTTATTTTTGCATAGTCATATAGGCAGTATCTTTGGCATATTTCTATTCTCATTAATCATTATTAAATCTATTACCAAGTTAGTCTTTAGATTGTAGTCACTGTGCTAAACTATTTAGGCCTTTTGAAAAATATATAGTTGCTTTCAGAAATTAAGGGAGAGATTTGGAAGTAGAGGTGGTAGTGTAAATGAATGTAATTGTTTTTCCCCTTGGCGAATACAAAGCCAAGCAGCCTATCTGGAATAGAAAGAAATAATTTTAAAGGGACAATAGCAGTCATTTAAACTTGTGGATACAGCAGAGAAGCCATTAGTGGAGAATATGTAGAGCAGATCTAGTGCTCCAGAACATAATCTCATTGGTGTGGAAGATTGAGAACATAGCGCAACCAAGTTAAAACACCCTAAACCCTCAAAATGTCAAAGAAATGAAAGACTATTGAGAGGCACCAGGACATCCAAACTGCATGTAATGGTAGGAATAGAAATCCATTTGTTCCTTTATTCATTATTTCTTTGTGGTGCTTCCGTCACATTGGTTTAGATAGCACTTCTCAAGATGTGTTTTCAGACGATCGCCAGAGTATTATGCATGAAAAGCTCAGGTAGTTAAAGTTATGAAGTGTTTAATTTTCCCTGGCAAAAGTAGGCTCTTACAAGTTGCCTAGGAAGAAGAGCTTTAAAGACTCCACAGTAGAATGACATTGGACCCCAGAGAAGTGTAAATTTAAGGGTTAGGAAAACAAAAACCAGTGGAACTAGTGCACTTTGATGTATCTAGCTTTATCAACTTTTCTTAAGGGCCAGGGATTTAGCTTAGCAGCCTAAGTGCCTGCTGGGCACGTGTGAGGTCGTGAGGTTGATCCCTGGTGCCTTGAAGAAAAAGAAAGGAAAAAAAAAAAAGGAAAAGATATGATTAACTTTTCTTTCTTGTGAGATGGAAGATCCTTCCCAGTTAAAATGCAGAGCAGCATGTCAGTGAAGTAGGCGTTGCATCAGCCCTCTTTCCAGGGATTATATCAACTATGCAGTTTAGTATTGGGGTCCAGGCCTAGGACCACAGATCTCCTGCTCAGAGGTACGATGATAGAATAAAACACATACAAAACATATATTTTTAGTTACAAGGAGCATCGAGATGGTCAAAGCCCTACAACAGGCTAAGACCACAAGTCTCAGTTTCATTGGTTTTTCTTAGGTGCACAGCTTGATTGGCGTTGCGCTGGTAGGCTACAGGAAGCAGTGGGGGTGCATTGCTAATGCGGTCAAGGTTCAAGAATTGAGGAACAGTGCATTTTTGGGAAATCACAGAGGAACACATCATGGTTAACTGGTAACCTGATTGTCTGCTAAGTGGATTACTGAGCTAGACAGAATTTGCACGAGACAGTCCTCAGCTGCCAGGTTATCTTGCTTTGAGGTACCAGAACTTCACAGGCTGTTTGCTGGCCTTGGGTCTGGTCATTGGCTTAAAGATTAATCTGTCCCTAAGCCAGCCAGGGACCTTACCACAAGTCATGTGGGCCTAGCATAGACTCTAAATTTATTTTTATGCTATTTATTAATATTAATTATTGCCTGCTTATACCACATCAGGTTGGTCCTCAGCAGTTTAGTTTGTGTATTTTAGTATTATAGCATTCTTACATATTACATTATGCTGCCAGAAAACCAAAGTTCAAGTAAACAATTGAAGAATTCAGTTAAATAACATGAAAAATAAGATGTAACTGACAAGAAGCTAAATACTGACAGGCATTGTTTTGCTTGCCTGTAATCCCAGTGCTCTGGGAGGATGAGGCAGGAAGATCACAAGTTCAAGCCCAGCCTGGGCAACCTAGCAAGACACTATCTAAAATAAATAAATAAATGGGCTATAGATATAGCTTGATGCAAGGGTCCTGGTTAATCCTCAGTACCGTGCGCGCGCACACACACACACACACACACACACACAACTAAATATTAAGAAAAAGTTTATTTTCAAATGTAGACAATTGGTTTTTTAAAATATTGGTCACACAACTTGAAAAACACCATAAATATATATGGTTAAAGCCAAATTGTCAGAACACAGTGTTACAGCAATTTTAGGGTTACTAGAGGTGAAGAAACTAAGCAGCACTCAGAAAAGTGGAAGAATCCAAGCTTTATTATGCTAGTGGGCCCAGAGGAGTTCAGCACTCTAAAGTCTGAGCCCTGAGCCTGGGGTATGCTCCTTATATAGGAGCTGTGGTGAGAAAAGGCAAGCAAGATAAGTTATAGAAGCAGAACAAAGGCAGTTACACAAAGACAACAGGTTTGTAGCTCTGTGCATCTAGGTGGCCTTGGCTGGCCGGGGAGTGAGATAACAGGATGTGGTGTGAAACTGTTTACTTATGAGACCAGGGTGTAGCTGGTATGGGAAAAGGAGAGGAGTGTCAGCAGGGGATGTCAGATTTGAAAAGTTTTGTTTTCCTCAACAATAGACAGTAAAATTAATACAAATTAGAAGATGGTGGCCACATAAAAATTAAAATGTGCATGTAAGAAAGAAATCTATAAATTTTTTTAATCAGTAAATTTTTTTTTAAATTTAAAGAGAATAAAACTCAATAAAACAGAATAAAACCAATCAAAACAAAGCAGTGAAAGTGTGGTACAGAACTTCAAAACAGGACAATAGGAAATCAACAATGGCTGCCATAGTTTATCTTACTCTCTTCACTGTAGTTGTCCATACTGTCAGACATAGCAAAATCACACAAAAGAAAACAGAATAAAACCAATCAAAACATAACATTGAATAAAACAAAACGATAAATTGGAACAAAACAAAACAGTGAACACTACTGCACATCATTACCTTCAAAATAGTTGCTCAGGTTACCACATGCAGAGATAAAACAAAACAGTAAAATGGAACAAAACATTGAATTTCAAAAACAAGACAGGAGGATATTCCCCACAGTTGACAGTGCACACTGTCATCCTCCAAGTAGATGCCCAGACCACCAGCCCCAGGTCTGCAGAGTCAACTAAACCACCAGCATCAAGCTATTCCCTTCCCCTCAGTTGCTGTCATCTCACCTTGAGTCCTCTAAATCAGCAGCAGGGGGGATGCTCTTCTGGTTTTTCAGCCAGTGCACCAGCTGGCTCAAGGGAGGGTATGGTTTCTCTTCTGACTGAGGCTCTTTCTAATTGTTATGGTTAATACATTGTGTCAACTTGAGAAGTTTAGAAGTTTTAACTGAGAGACTCAGCAGGGAGCCAGGGTTCTTACTTTCTAAAGATCCTCAGCCTGTGCAAAGGAGGGCACAGATATTTTGTGACCGCTAGAGACCTGCTTGGGGGGGGTGGCTGTGTACAGTATCAGGGAGAAGAGGCTTGTCTCCCCCTCCTCCCTTTTGCTCTGGCTGCTTTTTCTTGCTGTTGCTTTGAGGTGTTGCCCCTGTTCCATGTCACCCTGCCTTGGAGCCAGCTGATTATGGACTGAAACCTCCACAAACAGATAAATAAATCTTTCCTTCCTTCATTTTGGGTGTTGAGTATTTTGTCCTAGCAAGGAGAGAAAAGTAACCAAGACACTGATTTACATGGTGGAGCCTGCTTCACGGGAAGGAGTAGTTTCTCTTCTGGCTGAGGCTCTTACCCATCAGCATGGCAGGGCGTGCTTCACGGGAAGGTTTGGCTTCTCTTCTAGCTGATGCTCTTTCTAATCAGCGTAGCAGAGCCTGCTTCATGAGAAGGTGTAGTTTCTCCTAAATTAATACATCTTGCAATGATGTAGTTTTATTTTGTGGGTTGTTGCTAAAACTGTATTTAAGGAAATTTTTATCAATTGAAATGTCTATAATTAGAGAGAAAAGAAACAATTGTTATAAGTGCTTCACATAGAGAAAAAATAGTTAATGAAGTTAAGCACAAATAAGCAAAATAACAATAGTTAATTCTTTGGAAAATTTAGTTAAAATGATAATATGAATTGGTTAAACAAATATTAAAATGTAAATAGAGGTAAAGTAACAAAACAAAACCAAAATATTTGGAAGAATGTTACTTTTAGTTAGATGATGTTAACCAAGTCAAGATCAGAAGTAATTAAATGTGTGTGTGTGTGTGTGTGTATGTGTGTAAATTGCTAGAGTGGATGCAGCTAGAAGTAGAAACTACAGTAAACTGGAATGACCATTTTCAGATTAATTTTGGAAACAGGTGAGGTGTAAATAAATAAAAATAAATAAATAAAAAGCCTATAGAGTCATAACAAATTAGTAAAGAAAAGGACAAATACCCTGATGGGGTTTACTTGGAGAATTTTTTCATAAGTTCAAACAGTGACTATTCAGGGGCTAATTAATTCTAGGTACAAAATATAAAAAGGGACATTACTAAGTATTGATTCATTTTCTGCTGTATTATGAGCATAAATGCTTTTATTTTAACCAAGTGATAAAAAATACCTTTAAACACATTATGGGGTCTGAGGTGTATCTCAGTGGCACAGCACTTGTCTAGTATCTGCAAGGCCCTGGATTTGATCACCAGCTCAACAAAAAAGAAAAAAAAGAATTTTTGAATGTGGGTCACTAACCAGCAAATATTACAGTACTGTACTATTTACTGTGAGCAAGTAAATCAGTCTCCAGTTTATGGGCAGTATAACAGAAGAAAAGCCACTCAGCACAGAGTGGGAGGCTTGGGGCTATTTTCCTTCTGCTTCCTGTCGCTGAGAACTTCGTGTGACTCCCTTCACAGTGTGCAGTGTGAGGGGGTCTGTGCTCTCCTCCTTCACTTCTGCCTCTGCCCAGTACAAGCCGCCTTTATTGTTTGTATTTATTTATTTTTGTCTTTTTGAGACAGGGCTTCACTGTGCGGTTCAGGCTGGCCTTGAACTCCCTTCGTAGTCCAGGCTGCCCTCAAACTTGCATCCATCCTTCTGCCTCAGCATCCTGAGTGCTGAGATTACAGGTGTACACCACCGTATTCAGCCTAATCCGCCTTTGTATTAGTTATTGCAATCTGTTTCAGTTTCCCTATTCCATTTTCCACCTCAGCTCATAACAGCCTGTTTGCAGTACATAGCTAGAATGATCTTTTTAATGTAATTTCTATGCTCAATATGCAATATATTAACTAGTGTTAATTTCCTATTTTTTTTCAAAATTCTGTATCATTTTTATCCTTTTTTTGTTTTCCACACTCCTTGTTCAGTCTTTAAATCACATAATTGGCCACTGTTTGCCCTTCTAATTTTATCGCCTGTTGCTCTGTCCGTTTTCCTTGGTTCCAGCTGTTTCATATCAAGCTTGCTTCCTCCTCACAGTTTCTTGCTGATTTCTCTGCCTGAAGCATCCTCCCCTCTGTTCTTTACACCTCCCTGGAGAGTTTGCTTTAGTCCCTCAGTGTCAAGTAGGCTGTCTTCCATGCACTAATTTTTCACACAGTAACACAGCGCAGTGGCCCGCCTCTGTGTGCTTAACTAAAATGAGCTTATTAGCTTGCTTATTGTCTGTCTTCTACCCGAGAACATAAGGCCTCTGCTCCACTGTTGCATCTCTAGAGCCTGTGATGGTGTTTGAAATGCCTGGTGAATATTTAAGTGACTCCATGAAGTGTAATCAGAGAGGTAAAATAAGCAATATAATAGTGGGCTAAAAATATAAAAGTTAGCAGTAGGATTGAATAGCATTTCCACTCCTTTGTAGAACATTACCATGTAAGAAATTATAGTTGGTAGTGAAAAAAAGATGCTCCTAGGATGTGCTGTTGTAAAAATGGCAGTGGCTTAGGAGTCTTGACTTTTGGTTTTCTTCATATGTAAAATTAAGATAACAATATATCCAAAGTGTTTGCTTTGTACTTGTATGTCTGTGTGGGTAAGATTCTGACACCCTCTCTTTTGCTTCACTTCTTTATAAAATAGTGTAACGATAAAGCGTTCTACACCAGGCTCAGTATTTTAAGTGTTTCACACCATAACATCAGTTTAGATGACATATGTAAACACCTGGCACAATGCAAGACACAAAATGATCAATTAACATAGGTCCTTTTATTTCTAGTTGGAATCTTTAGGCTAATCAGTTCCAAATGTATTTCAGACCCTTCTGGAGATTCACAGAAATACATTCTTGGCGTTAGAGTACCTTCCTGATTACAGTTAGACTGTAAACTCTTTGAGTGTTTTCCTTATGATGTTTATCATAATGACTTATTCATAGCTAATGTTCTATAAATGTTTAAAAATTCAACATGGATTTATTAAGTATCTATTACATGGAGTAGTTGAACACAGAAAACAAAGCAAAGGATGCACAAAGGCATATTCTATCTGTATGTTGGAAAATATATTTAATTAGAGATTTAAAGAAGTAAAATGATCTTGGCACCTTGACATGTAATAAAATAAATTTAGAATGGAAAACAAAACAACTCAGAAAAAAATTTTACTAAGGTACTAGGTAAAAGTCTTACACTACAAAATAGGTGAAGATTTAATAGAAATATATACAGTTCATAGCAGGATTTTGCTTGATAGTGGAAAGAAACAGTTTATACACAAAAAAGTAATGATAGGAAACTTTATAAGAAATGTTTAACTTTAAGCAATTAAATGAACATAGGTCAGATATCTCCAAAGTACATTTATTAAATAAAAATTTTACTCAAGAACCATCATGTGATACAAAAAAATTAGCATAAAAAGCTTGTAAGGCAAAAACATTAAAAACAAAGCAGGTTCTAATCCTAACTTTTTACTTCCAAGTTGCTTTTTTTTTCTCTCATAATAAACTTATTTTCAGAGCAATTTTAGGTTCAGAGCAAAATTAAGAGGAAGGTACTGAGATTTCTAACCTGACCATAAATACAGCCTCCTATACCATCAAAATCCTGCACCAAGTACTACATTTATTACAACCAGTGAACCATATTGGCCCATCATTATTACATAAATCTGAGTTGCCTGACTTTATAAGTTGAAAAGGAGTTCTGGTAGAAAGCAGTCTGGTCCTATATTATAAAAGTATAATCTGTTCTTAGTTTTTTTTAAAAGCAGATTCTGCTATTTTGCAGGTATACTTAAAGTAAATCAAAATGGACTTTAAAAAGATTTTTAAAAAAAGATTCTCATAGTAGAGTAATTCATTAAAAAAAAAAGCCAAATAAAACTATAGGAACAACTCAAATGTCCAGTAGTATAGAAATATAAAATGTATGAGGACAGAAACCAGAGCTGTTTATTCTGACTGATGTGTTCATAGCACCTTACTCCAGTGTGATGTTCTGCAGTAAGAGGATCTAAGAGCTTTTACTGAATACACAAAGGTGATGGAGGATGGCATTCTGTTCCTTGCTGTTTTGTGTGTCTCATTGCTGAACTCAGCTGTGTCAGATGTTGCCTGCTGAAAACTGTAGTTCTCGCTTTTACTGATGCCAGTGTGGGGCTTAAACATGTGGTACAGCAGCCATGACAGGGAAACTTTGGAAAAGAGAATCAACATGGTAGTGAAGGAATTAACATTACCATGACTGTGTGTCCCAGTTTTGGCCAAGAAGGTCTTGGCTTTTGCCTGATGTCTTCATGTGAATCTCAACATCATCCTCTTTCTTCTCAGAGGTGTCCCTGTTTGAACAGTGTAAGTTACCCTTTGACTGAGGATCTTTCTGTTCACTATGGTGCTGCAGTAAGGAAACATTTTTTTAAATTTCAATTCAATTTACTTTGACGTTTATGTAACCTGAATCTATTTATGTTGTGAGCTACAAAGGTAAATAACACAAAATGCCTGCTACTAAAATAGTTCATATTAAATACTGCTTTTTCCTCTGTAGTTTGATAAAGTGTAGCTCACCAGTCAGAAGGGCTCCTAGCCCAGGCTCCTGCCCATCCACTTATAGAACTCCTCTCTGACTATCTCTGGCTGCATGCTTCCATCTCCCGTGGCAGTGTTCCATCTAAGAAGCCATGCCCCACCACACTGCACTGTGGGTGGCTGAGATAGTGATTCCTTGCCCACGTATATTTGAGCCTGCTTCCAGGGCCCACATACACCTCTTCCTCTGGATCATCACAGAGTGTGTTCAGCTGGAAATAGGAGAAGATCACAGGCAGCAACTTGGAGGCAGGAGCTACAGTAGGCTCCCCCTCAGCCTTACATATTCTGAAATTCTAGAATTTTAATTTTGTAACTGGTCTATCAGGTAATTTTGGATGGCTATTCCTCAAATCAGAATAGAACATATTATTTGCAGTAGTTTATGACATTGAATTGTGGCTTGTAGATATTTAGACCCGTATTATCTGGGCCTCCATTTGCATTCTTTCCATGGAGGCAGGCCTATTCAGAGCATAACCTATGTCCATACAATGACCCATAAGTTCCCAGTCTGTTTCTGCCCTCCAACCCATGCTGCTCAGTTGTACCAGTCTCTACACTGAGGCATCCCAGGGACACACCCACCTCCTTCGCACTCCTATACCTTCTAGAGTGCTGTTCCCTGAGGTTGCTAGAGGGTCTCTCCTGTCATAGTCTGTAGGTCTTTTTTGAATTCCTTGAGATATATCACCATCAAAAAATCAGAAGTATGAGCTTTTTCTCATGCATATCTTTCAAAACTCCCTAAATACTGACTTTTTTTTTTTTAAAGATAGCATATTCAACAAGTGCTGGGAAAATTAAATAACTGTCTGCAGAATATTGAAACTGAACCGTATCTCTCACCACGTACTAAGTTAAAATCAAAATGAATCAAAAATCAAAACATTAAAACAAAAACATTGAACCTACTGGGAGATAAAATATGTAAAACATTTGAAGTCATAGGTGTAAGAAACAATATTCTAAACAGAACCTCAATTGTATAGTATTTGTTGCACAGCCAGAATCAACAAATGGGATTATATCAAATTAAGCTTTCTGTACAGCAAAAGTATCAATTATTAGACTGAAGAGACAACTCACAGAGTAGGAAACAATTTTTGCCAGATATTCCTCAGAGGACTAATATGTAGAGTATATAAAGAACTCAACCAAACTAGATCACCAAAAATAAAAAAGAGCGTGTCAAGAAATGGGCTGAAATGAACAGACAGTTCATAGAGGAAGAAGTGTAAATGGTCAGCATATCAGTAAAACTTTGCTTTGTGAGCATAATTCATTCTGGAAACATGCTCATAATCCAAAGGACTTGTATATCAGAGTAAATTTCCCCATAAGATAATGGAAACTCAGATGAGATGGTTCACTCCACAACTCAAAAATACTCATATAAAAATGATTACAGTGCTGTAATATAATAACAAGATAATAAAGAAAACACAAAGTATAAAGAATAAATTAACCTGCACTTTGAAAGCCTTCATGGCTGATATGAGGGAGATGAGAAAGGAAGGTTATTGTGTAGGATGTTTTTTACTATTACTAACAGAATCACTGATATCTGTTGAATCAATGGAATCTTTTTCTTTCCGTGCATCTTTAACAACAACAAAAAATACCTATCCAGTGACACTTGCTTTTTCCTGCTTTTGAGGATTTCATGGAATTATGACATTGCATTGTTGTTGAGTGGACTCATTGCTCACGCTGCTACAGCCTTATTCAAGTGGTGCTTTTCTACAAAATTTTGTACTCTTTCCCACATTTTATACATCTCCTGAATGTTGTTTGAGGTGAGGGATCCCTCCAGCTTTTTCTCTTCCTCTTCTGCAGATGAGACCTCCTCCATAGCCTCTTGCTGTTAGGAATTGGTCACTCACAATCCCACAGAGAAAGGGAGGAAGGGATGGAAGGGGAGGGGGAGAGAAAAAGAACCATTATGATCATGTAACATTCGGTGTCATGTACTACTTGTATCACAAGACATTGCTCATTTATCAAGTTAAAATTTATTAGAAATATTTGCTCATCTTATAGAAAAAATTACTTGCAATCCAGGGTTTTATTGTATATTAAAAAATAGTCAATATCTCTGACCATTACAGAAATGCAAATTAAGACAATACTAAGATTCTGTTGTATACCAGAAAGAATGGCAATCATCAAGAAATCAAAAAGTAACAAATGGTGGCAAGGGTGGGGTGAAAAAGGAACCCTCCTACATGGTTAATGAGGATGTAGACTAGTACAACCATTATGAAATCAGTATGGAGATTTCTTAAAGAACTAAAATTAGAAATTCATATGACCCAGCTATCCCCCTTTCTCAGTATCTTCCCCAAACAGCTTGAGACATCATGCTGTAATGATACGTGCATACCAATGTTCCTAGCAGCACAGCTAAATTCTGGAAGCAGAATGTATACCCATCAACAGACAATTGGATAAAGAAAGTGTGTTATCTATACACAATGGAGCACTACTCAGCTATAGTGAAGGACATATAAGACATCTGTAGAAAATAGATGCACGTAGAAAATACAGTGTTGAATGAGATTAACCAGACACACAAACTTAAATACAGTATGGTATCTCTCATTTGAGTGAGGTGAAGTAAAAAGAGAAAAATAAAGGATGAGTAGGAGATAAGAGGATGGATGTCTTGCAAATAGGAAGGGGTCCTAGAGAACATGGGTGAGCAGAAGAGGGGAGAGAAGGGGAAAGGAGTTGAAGAAAGGCATGCCACATTCAGGAACCCAACAGCCTTGATGAATGTGAACATTCTATGTCATAAACATGAGCTAAGATTAATATCTACCAGAATGAAACCGAGAAAAGGGGAATTGAGGAGGGAGAGAGAGGAAAGAAAGGCAGTGGGATTTAAAAAAGAAACAAGTTGTATTAGGTACATGTACCCACTCCTCAGAATGATTTGTACTCCTCAGAATGTTTGCACTGCAAACTTGCACTAATAAATTTTTAAAATTTAGTTTGAACATTTTTTTCTGTGTTCAAATTTTTTATTTTAAAGAGAATAAAACCAAGCAAAATAAAACATAATAAAGCCAATTAGCATGAAACAGTGTAAGTGATACAGGGTTTCAAAACAAGATGATAGGAAATCAACAATGGCTACCATAATGCCTCTTGTTGTCTTCAGAACAGCTGTCCATACCATCAAACATAGGAAAATAAAACAAAACAGAACAGAATAGAGCCATTAAGAACAAAACAACATAATACAGGACTTCAAAATAAGATAATAGTACATCCAAAATAGCTACCATAATATATCTCGTAATCCTCAAAATAGCTACATGCCATCAGATATAACAAAGTCAAATGAGACAAAGCAGCATAAAACCAAACCAAATGGGGACATCTGTGAAGATGGTGGAACAGTAAGCAACAGAGTAAACAGACTCTGAGAGAAACAGTTCAGATGTTGGAATATAGCATCATGGGGAGGACAAGAAGGAAGGAAGTGGGTCCCCTGGACCCAGGAAGAATCTAAAATGTGAATTGAAGCCGACAGAGAGAATAAAAAGAAAAACTTAAATGAAGAAGGTTACAGTAGCTGACAGCGCCTTAGCCTGGAGCCAGACTCACCCTGTGAGAGGAGCTGTTGGAGCCTGGGTATGCACCGTCGCGGTGGCGGCAGGCGACCCCAGAGTTCTGTGTGGAGAGGTGCAGCGGTAGAGGAAAGCGGTGGATGTAGGGGTCTGCACTGGCTGGTGGTGAGTGAAGAGGACTGAGTCCTCCTGTGGGAGAGTGTGATTGGGCGGGAGCCATTTTGGAGTCAGGCAGGATAAGCCCGGGGCCAGGACTGCTGATGGCTTCTTTGAACAGCTCCAGGTTGGGTGTGGACGCATGGAAGTTGCTTGGACTGAGTCCCGCTCCCATGTGCATTCCAGAGAACATCTCATAGGTTCCTAGCCAGCTTAGGTCTGCAGGCCCTGGGCAGTTTGCTCCCATGCAAACTCCAAGGGCCCTTGTGGACCAGTACCCAGCTCAGTGGAGAAGCACAAGCACCCACCATCAGATACCCATAGCCAGCACTGGCTAGAAAAACCAAACAGTGTCACTTCGGAGAAATTGTAGCCAATGCCGGAAGTGCCTGGGATCCCCACTACTCACACATATGGAAGAACCCAGGAATATATCAAGACAAAAGAAAAGGCAACCTCCTGCATCCAACCCAAGCAGCACAAGTCCAGGAGAGGTAAACGGAAGAGATTGGGAATTGCACACCGGAAATGTCTGAAGTGATGTCAACTGAAGTAAAGAAACAACTTCATGAGGCTACAAAAGAAATTAGAACAGAAATACTATCCCAGTTAAAAGAAGAAATGAATGACATAATCAAAGAATTGCTAAGCACCTGTAAAGAAGACATAGATAAAAAAAGATTTAAAAAAATAGGAATATGAGGGAAATCATGAATGAACAATATAAGAGATTTAGAATGCATGAAACAGATTCAAAGAGATATCCAGAAAATTAAAAACTCCATTCAAAGCTGGCAAAACCACTTGAAAGAAACTGAAGACAGACTTTCAAACCTAGAAGACAGGTTTGCAACTTGCGATTGCGAAAGGAAAGATCTCAAAAATAACAATCAGGAAGTAACAATTCAACAGCTGCAAGACAACTCAAAGAAACATAACTTAAGAATTAAAAATGTGAATGAAAAAGCAGGGCTCAAGAGAAATTATATCAGGAGTCTATTTAAAGAAACAATTTTGGAGAACTTCCCAAGCATGGGAAAAGGAAATGACATTCAAATAAGTGAGGCATATAGAACTCCAACTAGCCATAACCAAAACAAACCTACACCCAGACATGTAATAATCAAGATTCCAGAAATTCAACACAAGAACAGAATATTAAAAGCTGTTAGGGAAAAGAAACAGATCACCTATAAAGAAAAACCCGTCAGAATCATGGCAGACTTCTCAACACAAACCATCAAGTCAAGAAGAGGCTGGAGTGAAGTATTTCAAGCCCTGAAAGAAAACAACTTCCAACCCAGACTGGTGTACCCTGCAAAACTTTCTTTCAAAATCAGTGGAGAAACAAGATATTTCCATGACAAAGAACAACTCAAGGAATTCATGACCACCAAACCAATCCTACAAAGAATACTAAAGGACATTCTAGATTGAGATAAAAAGGACCATGGTCTCAGGAACAATGACAGAGGGGGACCATGAAGTGGGGCCAGTTGATTGAATGGAGGGGGAAAAATAGGAAGCCAATGGCAGGAAAATAGCAAGGCAGAGACAATGCAGTGCAAGAGGGCCATAACTATTAATGTGGATAGCCTCAGTGCACCAATAGAATGAAACACAGGCAGAGTGGATCAGGAGACAGGAACCATCACTATGCTCTATACAAGAAACACATTTAACTAGAAAGAAAATTCATAGACTGAAAGTCAAAGGAGAAAGAACAATGCCCTATGTGACAGGGAGCCAAAAAACAAATAAAAAGTAGGGGTAGCTTACCCATCAACTGCACAATGGGTAAGAAAGACATGGTACTTTATGTGGTGGAAACCTATTCAACTATAAAGGAAGATAACCTCAAGGCTCTTGTAGGTGGATGGAGGCAACTTGAGATCATGCTCATAGATGAAATGGTTCATTGTCACATGGTGAATTTTGTGTTGTCTCCCTAGTATAACAAACTAAAGGAGTTAGTGGGATCCAAACTGCACAATACATATTGAGAAAGTCAAAGGGGAGGAATTATCTAAAAAGGGAAGGAAGTGGCCACTGTTAACCTATTATCATGATTTGAAACTTACACTGTCTTCATTGTTCTGATTAGTTTTGTTTTATTCTGTTTTGTTTGATTTTATTATACTTGCTGGCATGAACAACTATTTTAAAGATAAAATACATAATTGCAGCCATCGAGGATGTCCAGTTATCTTGTTTAGAAACCCTGTATGGCTTTCATTGTTTTGTTTTGATTGATTTTACTCTATTCTGTGTTGTTTGATTGTATTATGTCTGAATGTGTAGGCAACTATTCTAAAAGATAGCAAGAAGCATTATGGTAGCCACTGCTGTTGTACTAGTATCTTGAAGTTCTGTATTACTTTGATTGTTTTGCTTTTTTTTTTTTAACTGGTTTTATTCTGTTCTATTTTGTTTGATTTTATTTATCCCTGATGGTATGGGCAGTTATATTGCAGATAACAAGAGGCATTATGGTAGCCATTATTGATTACCTTTTACCCTGTTTAGAAATCATGTACCATGTTCATTGTTTTGTTGTGATTGACTCTATTCTGTTTTATTTTGTTTGGTTGTATTGTTTTTTAAAAAAAAAAGAACAACCAAGCCAAATGAAACAATGAAAATGATACAAGACTTTAAAACAAGATAATAGGGAATTAACAGTGGCTGCCACCTTAGAAGGTGATCCCCCATAGATGCCATACTGCATATCATCATCGTCTAAGTAGATGATTAGATCGCTGGCTTTAGGCTTGCAAAGTCAATGAAATTCTGAACACTGTAAGCATTTAGTTGTATTTTACCTCAGTAGCTTTTATCTCAGCCTGTGCTTCTCTAGATCAGCCAGTTGGTCATGGAAAGAGGGAGGATCTTGGCTCTTCCTGTCTCCCAGCCTGCATGCTGGGAGAGACTGTTGTCTTCCCCACAACCCATGCATGGTGCTGACTCACAGGAAGTGGCAGGCTTTGTGTTCTCCTCCCTGTGGCCTGTGAATGGCCTTCACATTTTAAAGTGACCCATTTTGAAGAGTTAACTAGTTCTTCAAGGTAGGTTACTTAAAGCAGCAGTCGCTCACCCTGGCCTCACTTTTGGTAGTAGCTACTGTCAGCTCTGTTACTCGATATTGTTGATTTGCCCACTGTATCTCAGCATTCTTACTTTGATGTTCCTAAGTTCGCAGCTTCAGGGCTTCTCTTATTCTCCACTCCAATGAGCAGACTTCACCACCTTCTTTACCACTGTCATGCAGTGGTTAAGTGTGCGCGTGCACACGCCTGTCCCGCTCTGCCCTTCTGCAATGACCAGACTGATTTGTGGTCAGATGGACACCTGGTATTTTAAACTGAACACAGTTTACAGCTGAGGCACATAGTATACTGTGATTACTTTTCCTTCCCCTGCTGCTTTGTATTTTTCTTGTTTCCTTTTCTAGTTTATTTGCATCAGTTCCACCCTAGGTGTTCAGTTGTATGTATCATTTCTCAGTGTGTTTAGATGTGTATTCTACTGTTTTGACACAGGGTCACAGGCCTTCAGGTCTTTGCTGATCCGAGCGGTTGTTCTGGGGTCCACTGGAGCTCTGGGGAGCCAGTGCACTCTCTGAGACTTGTTTATCCCCAACAGAGCACTTGGTAGTTGCAGCAGATACAGTCGCTGTTGTTTTTAACGTATTTGTTTTAGCAAATGAGGAAAGTAATTATTGCTGGTTCTCTTCTATGTGTTGTGATGAAGGGAAACTTTAGTATAAAACTAAAGAATGTATTCTTACATTTAATTGTTTTGTTTAGAGCATATTAGAAACCGCATTGTACTCTGTCTTCATAGGCTCTGAGTATTAGAGAAGTCTGTAATTGCCCACCGCTTTCTGGACCAGATCCTCGATTACTATTCAAACTGAGCATGGAGAGTTTTCGTCAAGAATTGGAGAAAGAAGACCGAAATACCACTGTTAAGAAACAGAAAATGGATCCTCTTCCCACTCAAAAACAGGAGCAAATACCATTAACATACATAGTTGAGAAGCAAACTGGGAGTTGAATTAAAATTTATGAGACTTAGAATATGTAAAGAATACAGTAATCTTTACCATTTCTATGTTACTTTTTAAAAAATGATGTTTGAAATAAAAAATGGAAATTCAGTGTTAAATCATGTTTATTACAGATACTGTATTATCTAAATTCTTCTAAGTATTTTTCATGAAATATTAATGTATTTTAATCTATTTTAAATATCTCCAGTGAGGAAAATGTTACAGAATAAATTTACATTACATGTTTTTATTCTCTTGTGCTTTTCTGGTTTGGGAGGGAGGCCCCTCGTGGATGAGAAAGCTGAAGGTACTGTGATTGTTCGCGTGCAGCGGGTTCCAGCTGAGCGGAAACAGTTGCCGAGTCTGGGTGCCTATGATGAAACAGGAAACTAGCAGTCTGTTTGCAGGAAATGGTTTGCACTGGGGGAGGATTATGTCCACTCTGGGACCTTGGGTTAGAGGAGTTCCTGGTCTTTGTCTGTGGATGAGGGAGCGGGAGGGCTATCAGTAGAAGTGGAAGAATCCATTTTCATAGAGAGGCATAAGTGGTCCTGGTGACAGAACAAGCAGCAGGATGAGGCAGGAAGATCATCTTTATGCTGTCACAGTGTGTTTTTGAAGTCGGAACAGAAATGTCATTTTAGCTCCTCAGCAGTACTGCATTTTCCAGTTTAGGAGTAGCTGGCCTTCTTGGGACAGCCACTCTGCTCATTGAGTGTACCACCAGGAGGGCAGGACAGACTACTGCCCCCAAGGCCATCTCCCCAGCTGGAAGACATCAAGAAGGTGCCAGACAAAGACAGCAGAGGAACAGCCATAATTACCAGAAATTAATGTACTATTAGACATGGAAGTAAGCTTTCGTAGCATGAGTTGCAATTTCGTACTATGAAACTGGTGGTCTAGTGATTAAGTTACAACTAGTCCTAAGAGGAATGTTTTTCTTGTAGCGTTTATATTAAATGTTTTTCTCGTAATATTTATATTAAACAAATACTATCTTACAGAATTAAGAGGTAAAGAAACTATTTACTAGGTGTGTACAATGAGCTGGGCCTCATTTATTTATTCTACAACCTTATGAAATATGTTTACTCATTTTACACTGAGAAACAGGCATTGGAGTGGCTAAATTACATACCCAGGGTCTCACCTCGAAAGAGCAAAGCTGAACCTGGCTGAGTTCTCTTCTCTCCATCTTCCACAACTCTTGGGTATCTAAGGCTAAACAATGACAGATAAGAAACAATCGATTCTCAGTTCATTGGCTTCCTCGTGGATGGTGTTGATACAGGTAAACATCTTATAACTATGAAATCAGACAGCACTTGTGCTGTCTGCAGAATGACTGTCCAAGTCTTTCTTTCTCAGACCTTTCTATCAAAATCTTAAGTGAGAAGCCTGGGGTGAGGCTGAATAGGAGAGTGGGCTCTCTTGCCTGTGGGAGCCCATAAAGTCTCCGTTCAGTTTGCTGAGACAGAACATTTACCTGGTTGCTGAGAAGATAGATTCAAAGCCTGTTTGTTTTTCATGGCTTCTTTCATATGTTTACAGGGTAATTCTTGACATGCATAGAAGACAACACTCATAAGGGAGAGGTTCACAGGAACTGTTCTGCGTTCTGTCATTCTTTACACTTCTGGTGATTGAAGTTTATAAGCGGCTCTGTGTAACATGTAAAGACACTTGGAGAATGTCACGTAGAGCTAACCAGTAAAACACACTGATTTCCCTGCAGATTTTCTAAGAAAATAACGTGGAAACCCTGATCTGTTTTCCTTCCATCTCATTGTCACATCTAATTGTGTTGTTCAGACTTCTTAGAAAACATATACAAGTTGACATCACATTAGAGCAAAGGTAGTACAGAGATAATATATTCATGTCACATATGTAAAAGGTGTTTTTTAACCCATAGAGTCAAATATAAAAAAATGTTACATTCTGACTCAGGGTTTTAAGAGAATAACAATTTGAATGTAAACTGTGTACTGTGTTCTACATTTAGTTGTAGAACTTTTGTTGTTACTTTCTCTGCTTTTCCTCAGTCTATAAGATTTAGATGTTGACTGGTTAGTCAGGTATTAGATGCAGGAGGCTTCTAAATTCAAGTCATATATTTAACCTAATTGCTTTCATAATTTAGATAGTTGTAATCTGGATAGAGACCATAGCCTCTGAAACAGAAGAGTATGTGTGGCTGGACATGGTGGCCTATGCCTGTAGTCCCAGCTACTGGGGAGGCTGAGGCAGGCATATTGCAAATTTGAGTCCAGCAGGGGCAACTTAGTGTGAAATCTTGCCTCTCAACAAACAACGAAAAGAATGGAGTTGTAGCTCAGTGGTACAGTTCCCTAGATTCAATGCCCAATGACACCCAAGCACACACAATGTGTATATTCACCTCTGTATGTCTAATACCTCATAATAGTTCTTTGCACATTATAGACGTTCAGTTAATAG
>RJWT010010924.1:0-23733 GCA_004365215.1 Cuniculus paca | reverse complement strand
TCTGTGTCTAAAAATGTAAGAGTCAACACAAATGACATAAAAAAACTATTTGCAGAAGTAATAGGAAATTTTTAAAATGTGGAAAAAGAATCTGACATACAGATAAGTGAAGCATATAGAACTCCAATTAGTCATAACCAAAATGAATCTATACCCAGACAAATAATAATCAAGATCCCAGAAATTCAGCACAAGGAAAGAATATAAAAAGCTGTTAGAGAAAAGAAACAGATCACTTATAAAGGAAAGCTGATTAGAATCACAGCAGACATCTCAACAAAAATCTCTCAAGTCAAGACCTGAAAGAAGACAACTTCCAACCCAGATTGATGTACCCTGAAAAACAATCTTCCTAAATTAATGGAAATAAGATACTTCCATGGCAAAGCACAACTGAAGAGATTCATGATCGCCAAACCAACACTTAAAAGGAGAGTGAAAGATATTCTAGCAACAGAGAAAAATAAATACCTAGGAGGGTAAGCAATTGAACAGTGGGGAAAAAGTAGGGAACCAACAACAGGAAATAACATGACAATGATAACTCAATACATATCAGTTAAAGCCATCAATGGAATGTCCTCAATTCACCAGTCAAAGGAAGAGATTGTTTGAATGAATCAAGAAGCAAGATCCAACAATCAAATGATGGAAAAGAATACTTCATGCAATGGGAACCTGGGAAAAAACAAGAGTAGCTATTTTGTTTGCAAACAATGTGAATATCAAACCAAGAATGACCAAAAGAAATATAAAAGGTCACTACATACTTGTTAGTGAAAAACTCTGAGACAAGGAAATAATAATCACAAACAAATATGGAACATCCATAAAAAATCAAATGAACAATAACACAATTATAATGGGGGGATCTTAATACTTCACAGGACAAGAAATCAGTAAAGAAATATCAGAACTAAATCAAATTCATGAAGAAATGGACTTAGTAGATGTTTACAGAGTCTTCCAGCCAGCAACGTCAGAATACAAGTTATTCTCAACTGCACATAGGACATTTTCTAAAATAGAGCATATTCTAGCCTATAGAATATGCTTAAGTAAATGGAAAATAATTGAAATTCTTCTACATATATTACCTGGCCATAGTGCAATGAAATTGGAAATTAATATCAAAAGAAACTACAAAAGCTCCATAAAAAATGGAAATTAAATAAAACACTCCTGAGCAACTAACAGGTCACAGATGAATTTAAAGATGAAGTTAAACAATATCTGCAATCAAATGAAAATACAGGTCCAACATACTTGAACTTGTGGGATTCAATGAAAGCAGTCTTAAGAGGAAAATTCTAGTAGTAACTTCTCACAACAGGAAGACAAAAAAGCACAAATAAACAACCTAACGTAGCAACTCCAGCTTCTACAGAAAAGAAGAGGAGGTCAAATCCGAAGTCCATAGAAAGGAAAAAATTAAAAAGAACAGAGAAGAAAATAGCACAATTGAGACTAAGAAAACAACACAGAGAATTAACGAATCCAAAAGTTGGTTCCTTGAAAGAATAAATAAAATTAAAGAACCTTAGTGAATCTTATCAAAAAAAGGAAAGAAAAGACTCAAATTTCAGCATCGAGGAATGAAAAAGGTGTAGTCACAGCAGACCCTGTGGAAATTCGGAAGATCATCAATACCTAGTTTGAAAATCATTGCTCTCATAGGATGGAAAACACAGAAGAACCTGATACATATGTACTACCAAAGCTAAATCAAGAAGATACAAAATTCTGAATAATTCAATATCAGTTAATAAAATTGAAAATGTAATTTAAAACTTACCAACAAAGAAAAGCCTATGTCAGGTCCTGATGGATTCTCTGATGAATTCTACACAGATTTAGAGAAAATTTAGTGTGCAAACACCTCAAACACTTTAATGAAATTGAAAGGAAAACAATTCTCCTTAACTCCTTCCTGGAGGCAAGTATTACCTTCACACCAAAACCAGAAAAAGACAGAACCAAGAAAAAGAACTATAGCCAATCTCCTTAATGAATATAGATGCTGAAATCCTCAATAAGATACAAGCAAACAGAGCACAGCAAATCATTAAGGTAATACATACTGGACAAGTGGGATTCATCCCAGGAATGCAGGAATGGTTCAACATATGCAAATCAATAAATGTAACACATGCTATCAAGGGATTCAAAAGATAAAAATCATGTGATCATCTTGTTAGATATAGAAAAAGCCTTTCACAAAGTCCAACAATCATTCATGAAATGAATTCCACAGAAAATTGGTAGAGGAGGTCTTTACTTCAATCTGATAAAATCTATCTATGACAAATCAATAGCCAACATTACACTAAATGAACAAAAACTGAAAGCTTTCACTCTAACATTGGGTACAATAAAAAGATGTCCAGTAGCACTATACCTATTCAATATAGTTCTGGAAACATTAGCCATAGCAATTAGACAAGAGATAGAAATAAAAGGAACAAAGATTAAAAAGGAATAAGTTAAATTATCATTATTTGCAGGAGACATGATACCCTATATAGAAGATCCAAAAATCTCCACAAAAAGTCTTCTAGTTTTAATAAGCAAATTCAGTAGCATAGCTGAATACAAAGTCAACACTCAAAAATCAATAGCGTCCCTGTACACAAACAACAAGCTCACTGAAAGAGGAATTAGAAACTAGATACTTGAGAATAGTGTGCAAAAAATGAAATACTTAGGAATCAATCTAACAAAAATACATCAAAAGTCAATACATGAAAAATTACTGCACTCTGAAAAAACATATTGAAAGTATGAGAAAATGGAAATATATGACTTGCTCATGGATAGAAGAAACAACATAGTGAAAGTGGCTATACTCCCAAAATTGTTTTACAGATTTAAAACAATCTGATCAAAATATCATTAATATACCTCACAGAACTAGAAAAGACATTCATATAATTCGTTTGGAAACAGATGAGACCTAGAATAGCAAAAGCAACAAAGGCAAGGCAGGAGGCATCTCAATTCCTGACCTGAAATTATACTACAAATGTACTTTAATAAAATCAGTATGGTAACAGCAAGAAAAACAAACCGGAGGATCAATGGAACAGATCAGAAGATGCAGACACAACTACACAGATACTCAGCCACCTTATCTTTAACAAAGAGACCAAACATGTTAGCTTTGAGAAAGACAGCCTCTTTAATAAATGCAGCTGGGAAAATTGGCTTTCCACGTGCCAATGATTAATACTAGACCCATATCTATCACCATTCACTAAACTAAAGTCATAATGGATCAAATATCTAAATATTAAAACAGAAAAACTAAATCTACTGGAGGACTGAGTAGGTAGAAATCTTGGAGACATAGGTGTAGGCAGAGTGTTCATGAAAAAAACTCATACTGCATAGGAAATACTTCAAAGAATCAACAACTGGAATCTAATTTTATTAAAAAGATTTGCACAGCCAAAGAAACCAACAAAAAATGAAAATACAAACCACAGAGTGAGAAAAAGTTTTAGCCTATTGTCCCTCAGACAAAGGACTTGTATCTGGAACATATAAATAATGGAAAAAATCAGACACCCAGATTCAAAGACCCAATCCAAAAATGGACACCTGAGATGAGTACACACTTCTCAGATGAAGAAACACAAACAAATACTTGCCAGCTATTCCCTTTCTGGGTATCTTCCCAGAAGAATTAAAAACATTATACCACTGTAATATATGTGCACTCATGTTTATAGGAGCATAATTTGTAATAGCTAAATATTGAAAACAACCCAAATGCCCATCAACTGAGGAAAGGATAAAAGAGATGTAGTATTTTTATACAATGGAGTACTCCTCAGCCATAAAAAAGGATAAATTTGTGACTTTTATAGGTAAATGAATACAACAGGAGACTGTACTCATAAGTGAAATAAATCAGACTCACATATGTAAACATCATATTATCTTCCTAGTGTGAGAAACCAAAAGAGTAAATAAGGTCTAAAATGTACAATATCTATTGTGAAATGGAAAGAAATTATTCAAAAGGAAAAAGGAACTAGGTGGGGGAAAGGGGAAAGGAAGGATAGGAAAAGAGAAAAAATGCAAGTTAGTTGTCCTGTTAGTGTCTCTTAGTTCACACATAGAAAAAAAGATTTGTGCTAACATAGGGTGAAGAATTGTTTGTGCCCATATTTTGTACTCTGAATAACTGTTTTAAAGATAATAATGTTCAATGTAGTAACTTGCTATTCTTCTATCATCTTGCTGTGAAATTGTGTTTTACCTTTTTTCCATAAAATAAAGAAAACTAATAACAAATTTGACCTTTCTTGTAGAATTTTAAGAACTAATTTCTTATGTTTAGCAAATTTAAAATGTGGTCTAAAAATAATAAGTACTACATGTGCATTTGAAATTATTAATTTTACTTACACTTGTAATTTGTTATTATGTGTTATACTGAATCTATCAGAGAAATATATAGGCATTCCAGTCTCTAATGACAACCAGTTCCTTTGACTGGGAAGCATTGACTGAATTGAGAAGTTTTATTGTCTTCAGGATGAAGACAGAACTCATCTTCACAGTGTTGTGATTCTTTCTGATATTCAACTGTCCGTTAAAGAGTCCATTAAGTGAAATTTAACATATGTTTGTTCAATAATTTTGTCACTGGTACCAAATACTTTTATGCAGATGAATTAATATTGTTGAATACTTTACTTTGTGATTCTGTAACCTAGCATGTGCTTCCTGGAAATGTATTGCAGTGTAAAAATACGTGCATGAGATTCAATTTGATTCACCTGATGCAAGATCTCAGAGATTAAAATCCTTAGAAAAATATTTTCTTGGATTCATAATTATTTAAAATATTAGTTGTTATATAAAATTATAACAATGATACATATCCTGATTCAAAGTAAACCTGCAGACAAACTGATTTAATTGAAAATTTAATGCAAAATTGAAGAATTTTATATAATAACCATTCTGCAAGTGGATGACAGAATATGAATAGAAATGTCTTTTGTACTTAATATTTTGTCTGCTATTGTGGCTTTTCTGGAATTTCAGCCACTGGTATGTCCAATTTGGGTGTTATGTACACGCTTCTTATATTTTTCAAATATGTATTAGATAGCATTAATTAATAATTTTGTTACCATTAATAAGAATAATGTCAGAGTGCCATTAGTAATTTAACAGAGCTATAAATTTGCTTTAAGGTCTACTTCAAGTAATTATAAAACTTACAATAAAATAAAATAATCTTAGATAGGTTATAAATAAAAGAAAAATGACAAAAAGGTGCAGCCACATACCCACTACTTTAAGAAGGAGAGAACATCACCATTGACTTTGGAGATGCCATACTGTTTCATCCTAAAAGTTTGTACTTCCCTAAGTACTCTCTAAAAACATTACCATAAGGGCTGGGAATTTAGCTCAGTGGCCTAAGTGCCTGCCTGGCATGCGTGAGGTCACGAGTTTGATCCCTAGTGCCGCAAAAAAAAATAAAAAAATAAAATAAAAACACTACCATAACTTTTATTTCTTATTTTATATACACAATTTAAAATGTTGTGGTTTATTTGTTAAAACATTAGTTTATCATATTTTATTATATTAATAAAATTATACTATATGTACTTTATATATCGCACATGCACAATTACTGTACACACCATACATACACACACACACATATATATATATATATATACTACATATAACACACACAGAGTTGCTATATATGCAGATATGGATAATATATTCTGTAGTTTCTTTTCCTCATTCAAATCATATTTTAAAATATTCATATTCATCGACAATTTCTAATTTATTCACTTAGGTTGATAGAATATTCCATTTTACATAAAACATTCATTGATCTGTTCTTCTGTAAATGCGTATTAGAGTGTTTGCTTTTTTTTTTTTTTTGGTACTGGGGATCAAACTCAAGTCTTTGTGTTTGTGTTGTGTTTGCACATTTCTTATATCACTACTTTTATTAACAAATAGTGTTAGAGAAATCTTGTGCATTTCTCCTGGACTATGTGCAAATGAATCTTTAAAGTATGTAATTAGAACAGATGATCAGTAGGGTCTTCAACTTTTCTCTAAAATTCAAATTTGTTTTCCAAAGTGTTTTTAGCAATTTTAACTCTCACCAAATGAGTACAAGCCTTATGCTTGACAGCATTCGGTTTTGTCTGATTAATAAATTTTTGTCAATCTGGATGTGAAATGGCATCTCATTATGTTTTTAATTTACATTTAATTTACATTTCTCAGAGGGATTGCCAAGCAGGAGTACCAGACTTAGAAGAGGCAGGAAAGACAGCTGCTGCTGAAGAAACCTCTAAAGGGAAAAAGAGGCGTGAGACTCCTAGGTCTTTTACACCCTCCAGTCTTCCATAGGTGTCTTCTATTGGAAAAATCTACCTAGAATAGGAGGTTAATGGAATCTGATTAGTGTGTTGGGAGGAGGCAGGGAGATTGCCTGAAATCCAGAGTTACACAGGAAGGGTGGAAAATGACCCTGAAATTAAACATGAAAATGGTTATAACAGATTTACAAAATCTAACTTTTCAATATGTCTTCCACCGTACTACCTACCTTTATAAAGAAAAGCATTTTATGTATTTTGCTTCATTCATAGAATTCCTTGCATATAAGAGGTAATCTATAAATACTGAGTAGATGAATAAATGAACATGTTATCAAAACTTATATAGGTCATAGTGCTTCACATTAACATTATTGTGTTAGAATTGAATTACTAAATAAAAAAATTGGTAAAATTCAATATTTTTACAGAAAATTTAGGTGACCCTGAAACTTGAGTCTATCCAGTCAATCATCTTGTCTCTCTTGCTTTGTGTAAAATCATTTACATTAGATTAGGATGCTCCGAAAGAACTCTCCCAAAATATTAGAGGGAAGATCTAAAGAGCACTTGGGAAGTTGGAGAACCAACAAAAGCTTTGGATGAGTTTCAAGAAGAAAACCAGAAAGGCTAATGGTTTAGTTCCAGTGTGAAGAGCAGCAGCCTCAAGATTCAGGAAAAGCTAAAGTTTCAGTTTGATTCTGAAACCATAGCCAAAATAAAAAAAAAACAAACAACTAAAACAATGCTCCAGCTCAAAGGCCAACACACAGGGTGAATTTTCTCCTACTCTGGGGAGGGTTGGTTTTTTTGTTGTTATTTTTGTTGCGCAGTGAATGAAGATAAAATAACAAAGATCTATATCCTTTATTACCACAGCTTTTGCTTTCTCTTTGAAGGTTCCTTACTCTAGCCTTCTATCTTGCTTACTGCTATTTTTCCCATTGTGCTTTCTAAACCTATTCTTCTCCCTCTTTCATCCCTGTAGATGGTTTCTTTTCTTTTAAAAGTAACAGGATTTTTTATTTTTTTGACTTACTTTGAAAGGCCACATATTCACATAAATACCACCTCCTCATTCTATATATCCATCCTCTGGTCTTTTCTCTTCCTTATACATTTGAGTATGTTTTTCCATAACAGTTGCTTTGGTTCTGTAAATCCTCTCCCTTTTATTTGCTTTCTTACTGGTTGTTTTCCTCACTCTACTGGAAAACAAACATATGGAGGCAGAAAATTTATGGGTTTGTTAGATGTTGTATCCACAGAAACTACCACAGGACCTGGAAGCTATATGAATTTGTCAACCTTCCAGGAATCTGATTTTTTGTCTAATAAATGAATTAGAAATGACACTCATACTGGATTTGTGTGTAATGGACAACATTTTAAGAGTGTATATCTGTGCTAGGAGGACAGAATAAATTTGTGTTTGCTTTACGGTTCAGCTTTGTATACTGGCTGGTTATTTTTCTCAGAATACAGATCATTGTCGAGTAATTATCTCGTTGACTATCAAAACTTATTTGAATCTGTTTTGCATTTAAGGATTCACAGTTTCTTCAAAGGTATAAGTATGTTGTATTATTTGGACTGTCCCAATGCTCTGGAAATACCCCTGTTTAGTAAATTCTTAAAATGTCACATCTAAAAATTATACATTAGTCTAAGAGCACAAAACAGTGAAAATGTACTTACTATCTCTCTGCTTCCTTGGAAAGATATAAATCTCTAAATATGAGAAACAAATGATATTGATTCCCTCATGATTCTATTAGTTAATGAAAAAATACAAATATTGATCTCATTCATTACACAGGTGAACATTTTATATAGGTTTTAAAAGAAAATGCTAGAAATACTTGAACAAAAATTGCCCATTGTGCATTATAAATTGAAGTGTGTTCATTCATTAAAAATATAATCTATTAGGGTTAATTTTTGGAAAGAAAAAGGATTTTAAATTTTATTGTGTAACTTTTCAGAATTAAGGAAAGAAATATGAATTTTTAAAATACTCTCATAGTATTTGAAAACAGTGTCATTTGTTGATTTAGGACAGATTTTAGATTTGAAATGTATATTTAACCTTTGTACCACCAACTGTGTGATTGATGAGGAAACAAACTTAAGTTATTAAACATTTACCCAAGGTTACTCTGATCTGTGACAGAAGAACCAATAGTATCATTCCAGGTTTCTGAGTTACGATTTATTTTTCTTTAGCTAAACCACTTTGTTTAATAAGTAAGAAATACGATTCTAAAAACTGTTAAAATGATCAAGAATGCCCACTGCCTTTTTTCACTATGAAAGACAAAATGATGAGCCAGTTTAAAACAGCAGTGGTGAAACAAGGAACTGACTTCCTCGTGTGTCACTCACTGAGTGATACTGAAAACGTTACTTATTTCCATAACCTGAAGTTTCTATCCAGAAGAGTGTCAAAGATTCAATACATAGGTTTCTAGATAGAGCTTTCAAACCCTAAACTAACACCAGTTTTTCTTTTAAATTCTTTATACTTTGAGTTTTTTGTTTGCTTTTTAGCAGTTCAGTTCCGTTTTGTTCCACATAATATGATGTGGTAAATTCTTCCATACATCTGAATAAAAACATTCAGGATAGAAAGTATTTTCAGGTAAAAAGTTCTTATTTATTCAATACTTCTGGAAACCACTCTTCAAGAAAATCAATTTTTAATGCTCATCACATGCTTAGATTTTCCTTTTAAATGAGTTTTTAAATACATTAGAATAATCAAAACATAAAATTATAAACAAAATAATTTTAAAATATAATATATACATCACAGAATCACTATTATTACTATCAGTTCCATGACAAATATACAAAAAATAAAATTTTGTATTTTTAAACTTCTTAGTTGTTAACAGTCTATATAAACTATAGCTTGTTATATTTGTAAGATATCTATTTCTCTCTCTCTCTCTCTCTCTCTCACTCTTTTGTTTTTGTATCAGAAATCCAACAAAGGATAGCATGTTTGCCAGGCCGGGTGACCAGGCCAAAGTAAGATATCTTAAAATATACTCAAATCAAGGAGGTGAAAGTAATCTCTATTAAGTTTTAAGCTGGTTTGTAGATCAATGAAATATATCATTGTGAATCTTATATTGAAGAATAATCTTTATTTGGAAACCATGAATTTGAATATCCTTCTTGCTAGAAGTATCTTAGTTTATAAAAACTAAAATTAAATATATGAAGAAAAATGACACAACTTCCAAAACTATTGACTTATAAAATGGCAGAAGTCTATTTTCAGGATTTCTGTCCGGTGTTACAACAGCTTGTCCTATGAGACAAAATACAAAAGAACTGTATGCATTAGAGAATTTTTTGTGCTGGTAGGAACTACAGGATCGTAATGTCCATAATTTTGTGAATACAGAGTTATTTCCTATACCATTATGCACTTCTTTGTCTGGTCTGTATGAATGGCTCAAGCAAAGGGGGTTTTTCTATGTCCCTTAGGAAACAATTCCTTGGCCTAATAGACTGCCTTTCTAAATAGTCACTCACAAATTTCCTCTACTCAATTTCATCCCATTACTTCTGGTTATTTTCTCTTGACTAACCTGAAATTTGCTCCTTTTCCCCACTTTTTCACCCTACATATGCTTTCAAAATGATTGAATTACCCATTAGTCTTTTCACCAAATTAAATGGATACTGTCTTTTAATCTCTGTCCATTAATCATTTCATTTAGACCCTTAATCATCTTTATTGTTCCTTGCTGAAGTTTCATTTGTTCACATTTTTCGCACATTGAGAAATCTATATTTCTCCTCTGTATTGTGAACTGTGTTCTAAGAAATTTAACTGGACTTATTTTTGCCTAGCCTAATCTTACCTCCCAGAGATGATTCTTTTATGTTGTCTTTTTTAGCATTTATGTCTACGTTTCACTTTTCTTACTATATAATTAATTACACACTCTGTAGCATTTTTTTTCTTGACAATGCAGTTTTTATAAGTTTCCTAATAGGATAAATTGCTTTCCCTTCTTTTTCTGCCCTGTAATTCCATTGAGATGTTATATATACTTATTTTTAAAAAGCAAATAGATTCTTTAAATTGGTCACAAACTGAACTTGCATAAACCCCAAAAAAGACTATCATCATCTGTGCTGAAGAGCGGTTTTTTCTGGCTAAATTGGAGCAGTGTCTGTCTAAATTGTCCATACAGAAATGACCGACCTATCACTTGCTAAATATACTTAGCCTTTCCAACCTAAAACAATTCCAAAGGAAACTTATGCATATTTACCCATGGTGTCCATTATTTCATACACTATGGAGTACTGCTGCTTAAAACTAGAAGTCTATCTAATGAGCACAATTTCTAGAAGACATGAAAAGCTTTTGAAGTAGACTGAAAACATGACAAAATGAAGCTATGAAGTCTTTATCAGAGGAACAATCTATCTCTCAGTGGAGAGCTTATGGCTCATAGGGACAATAAGATGCACAATAATTTATGAAGGTAGGTTAAGAGATGATAGAGACTTGAAAGTACATTTTCCATGAAGGGAAAGATGTTACCACGATTGGGCTGTTCCAGCAGAGAAACCTTGCAGAATCCAAGAGACTGGGCAAAACTGGAAGATGCTTCAAACTCTAATTCCTCATTTCTTTTCAGAGGCTGAGAGATGATGATAAATGCTCATTAAGTGTAAACATCAAAAGATGGAACCTAGATTAAAATGTTTTGAGCTCTTTGTTGCTTTTTTTTTTCTGGTTCTCCTTTTTTATAGATAGTAAATAATATCTCTGAGAACATATCTACTCATACAGTAATATTGACTGTATGGAAATCCCCTCAAAGAAAAATGCAGTATAAACCATATGCTTCCTGAATCATGTAAGAAAATGGAATTGTGGTTCTTGTGGTCTTATACTAACTCTTTGTAAAGCAAAATTCCCTCAAAAGAAAACCACAAAATGGATCAGAAGATATTTATCACTGTGAAATTCTGGAGTAGTAATTTATTTTTATGGCCCAGTGATTCATTTTAGAATCCCATTTAACTCGAATGAGAGAAGATATTATTCAATATTTTGAATGAATTTTTGGGTTACTGTATGAAGTCTAAATACCGGTTAACGTCTACAAAATTTGTTCTCAAAATTCACTGAGAGATTTCACTTTGCTGAACTTGACAATTGTAAATACTGTAGCTTTTTTAATGTGAATTTTTTCTGAATATTACAAGATATATTCACAAAAAAGCTAGTCATTTGAAATTTTCAAATTTCATCACTGTTCTGCTTTTTTTGAGATTTTGTAAAATATTAATAAATATCTGCATCAAACTATAATTTATTATAGATTTTTGAAGCAATATTGGCAGGATCTTTCTGTGAGCTACATGATTACGTAATTTTCTAAAATTTACCTTTCTTCTACTTACTTGTATGCTCAAACATATACGTTCCCAGTAATACACCTTTATAAAAACACTGGAATGTGAGTTTTTATTTGGCTGTGTCTACTAAACACTAAGTTTTAAATTTTTAATATAAGTAATGTAATCGGTGGTCAAATTTTAGAAAGATTTATTATTCATTAGTCACATCTATTGATAGTGCATGGTTCCATTATCTTGTCAGTGCTTCTAGATTTGTTTTAAATCTTTACCGTTTCTTACTACATCTATAATTCTGTTCTTTTTGGAGAAAGTTAGAGTGAATAATTTGATAAAATTAATTCTCATGTAAATTATTTGTGAGGAATTATTTTTTATTAATATTTTGTTAAGGTTTTGTGCTACTAGGAATCAAGCCCTCCATGTCTATGTTACATCCCTAGCCCAATTTCATTATTTTTTAATATCAGAAATCACTGTCTTGTTTGATCCCTAGATTTTTTAAATTAGTTACTTAACACAGTCCATAAAAATATTTGTGGAAATATCTTCCTGTATTCAAAAGCAAAACATTACAACTCCTAGACAAGCAAAGTTTTACAATGGATTGAATGTTTTTGTTTTGTGTTTCCTATTTCCTCTGCTTTATACATTTTGTATGGGGAAAAAAAAGAATAAATTTCGTAAAAACGCATACCCAAGGTGAGTTCAAATTAGGTGTCCTAAATTTCCTTGAGTTAGTTAAGTGTATCATGGTTCCTAAACTTCCTTTAGTTCAATAAATGTAGACATTATCCCTTTAATAACAGAAATAGGAAGTTCAAATACATCAAATTTTAAAATGATTTGAAATTTGAAGAAGATTTTTCTTACATTAGAACTAATATCTGTAACTATGCAGATGTGACCTTGGAGCTAATATATATATTATATATTATATATTATATATATAATATTATATATTAACTCTTTTCAAAGGTAGTTACTGAATTTAATAGAATCTAGTCACCTACCTTGCTAAGCTTGTAGATCATAGGTGATCAGAGCTGTTCAATGTGGTATAGCTATAAACAAAGGGAGGAAAACTTGACATTTGTGACACCAAGAAACATTGTACTAAGTGAAATAAACCAGACAAAGGAAAGAAAAATGCTAATGATATGACTTATATGAGGACTCTAAAATGATCAAACTCATAGAAATAGAACAAAATAGTGCTGAAATTTGGGGAAAATGGAGTTATTACACAAAGGATATCATGCTTTATTCATACAAGATAAATAAATCCTAGACATATACTATGCTATATGGCCTATAATAAAAAATATCCTTATATGTCCAGAAATTTTCTGAGATATTTTCTAATATTTTATTTTTATTGGTGCATGTTTGCAATATATAATGAGGATACTCATTGTGTAGAGTTGGTAGATGTCTATGACCCATCTTAATCTTTTTCCTTCCCCTTCCACTTCTCTACACCTGCTATCTCTTTATCTCTTGGTCGCTTCTTTTCCAGAAAGTTCTGACTCCTGTTATCTATCTTTTATTTTGCTCTTTAATTTATTTATGCTTTGGATTAAAAGAGAATGTGTTATGCTCATTATACATATTGCCCTGATAAATGCACAGACAAATAATAATAAAGATGGTAGAAGAAAACTCTTACAGGTGATGAATATATTTGTGACACAGTTTATGACAATGGTTTCATGAATGTGTATTTCTTTCCAAACTCATAAGGTGGTACATACCAAGCACATAGAGGTTTACCTATCTCAATCTTACCACAATAAACTCTTTTTCTTATTAGATTTAGTTTCTTCAGTTCCATACTGTGTTTCTTAGGAATTCCTATATTTTGCTGCAGTAACTAACACCCCTTACATGTGAAGTGCTTTTCACTGTACAGTATTATTTCTCCTTAGCCAAGATGTTCACTAGGGTTCATCTGTAGTTTCATGCCTTCTTGGTTTTTTGTTTGTTTGTTTGTTTGTCTTTTTTCAGTACTGGACACTAAGCTACATCCCAAGATATTTATTTATTTAATTTTTTTCTTGAGACAGTGTCTCTCTAAGTCTCTAGGTTTCAGGGGCTCTGTTCCAACTTGCCACGGTCCTTTCTCAGTCTCTCAGTGTGTTGGGATTATACTGACCATCCCTTGTCACTTTTAACAGAAACCAGATGGATCAACTAGTCTTTACCAAAAACACAATCTATCACCTGGTAATGGAAAAGTAACATGATAAGCCACATGCTGGTTCTTAACATTTCTGCCAAAATTCCATTGCTTGTAAATTTTCACAGAGGACTATGTGAACAATTTGAAAGGAGAAACATTAAAGAAAGGACAACATAATGGTCAAATAGTAATACCTATCATCAACTGTTTTCTTTGGTGATTAGACTATTTAACTTTCTCTCTCATGCAAGAGAACACTAGGTGTTCAGATATATAGAGATACTTAGCGATAAGCCATCTTTTAACATGTATACATGCAATTTTTGTGTTCTATAACTTGTATACGTGTGAATTCATGCATATTTGCAGTACAAAATGTATGTTATATATTCTCTAAAATATATTCATTGCATTTGAATTTTATTATTCATAATTATTCATCTGACATCTCTTCATTGAACTGTTGTTCTACCTATACGTGCTAATTTTACAATTAGCAATAATTGTATAGACAAGGGACATATTACATCTTAATTTGCTTTAAACATTTGGATTATTTTCATGATAAATGTATGATGCTTGCAATAGCAAGTGATTTTTCTAGTAACATATTTAATTACCTTTATTGTATGAACAAAATGAAGGTTTTTCACTTTGTTAAACCCAGAACTTCCAGTATTTTTGTATATGTCTAATATTGCTAATCTATGTACATTGCTATTTTGCTGTCTTTTTACTTTTTATTTTTGTTTTTGTTTTTTTGTTTGAATTGTATAATTTGAATCATAGACTGTCTTCTTTTTCAATGAAAGTTTTAAGCATTTAGTTCATTAGTAATATGACAAATTTTCAGTTGTGCATATGTATGCAATACTGTATTTTGTATAACATACCATTTTCCATTTTCCATTTCATCATAATGTAATGTTGATTTCACATCTATAATTCTAGAATATAACTACTAGGTGAAATTGTCAAAGGAGAGTTTTACTTCCATTATCCCTGAGATGACTATATATAGAAAAATATGCAACCTGTTTAATGGGAAATTTTTCTGGTTAGACAGTAATAAATTACTTGTATCATGTTGCAAAGCACACTAAACTTCTCTTAGTGAAACACTTTATCTATCTTTAAAAATAAATCTTACAATTATGATTTTCTGCCAAGAACATGCAAGGTTTTGCCATAATTTATCCCAATATCATCATTAAATTTCTTGCCAAAGAATATGCTTAGATTTTTTTCATATGTCATCAGCTGGTATAGTTAATACTGTGACTTACACAACTTGCAGTCTTTATCTCTCTTGCCTATCCATTTCTCCTTTCTGGACATTTTTTTCACACAGTTATGTGTATAACTGGAATTGAGAAGTTTTCATAAATAAACCATGACCAATCAGCTTAATTTAAGCATGCAATCATAGTTCATAAATTGAATTTCGTAATATTTGCCAAGATTATAAGAGTACTCAGGTTCAAAGTTTACATACATAATATTCACTACCCAAGTGTCCACCAGCAATAACTTTTGTTTTTATAATAGCAATAAGAATCATAACATTTTAGACTCTAAACATATCATATAGTAACATTTTCATGTCTTTCTATTGCTTTTCTGTGACAGCACTAAAGATATTTGAAGTTCACGATCATATTTTCTAAATTTCTTTGTGCTAAGAATAAAGAATAAACATCTATATTCTCTTTCTTCTTTTTCATATGCCAATGCCAGATTCACCACTATCTTGGCTTTTATCCTGCTATCTTGATTTCTCCTCCACTACTTTCACCTAATTTCATATGCTCTGAATTGGAAAGAGTAACTACTATTTCTGATCCTAACATGAGTCCTTGGTCATCGCAACCAAACAGGGGTCTTATTAGCTTTCACATCACACCATTAACTTATATTGAACTTGCAGTTGACTTAACCCCCTAAGTGATTTCATATTGATCTCTGAACCTAATTGTCAAATATTCTATTGCTAAATGCTTTATTTCAGCTTTTCTCTGTTTACACATTCCAAGGTTTGAATCTCCATTTTTATATTCAGTTAGTAGTCCAAGATGTTAGCTCTCCCTCTCAGCTATACCTGAGATATGCATCTTATGAAGACTCCTTCACTGGTAAATATGTTAATCTTCATAGGAGCAGATCAAAGCTTGTGTCAGGTCTTTTGAGGTTCTTCTTAGGTTGACATTGATGAATCAACACAGGAAGTACTTGTTTAATTAGCTACAAATCCACCTAAATATACTACCATTCAGCCAGTTTTTTCTACTTTATAAGCAATGAAATGATGAAAGCTCTTTTCAAATGCTTAGCTAAAATCAAGGTAAACAGCTTGTAAGGCTGTCTCATAATCTAAAACTTGCTTAACTTAGAAAAAACAGAAAATAAATTATGCTACATATTAATTCTTATTAACAACACCATGCTTTTTTTCTGTGTCCTAAAGCCTAATTGTTTATAAGGTATTTTCAAGAGGTTTTTTTCTTGAAATATAGAGGTTTTTGCATTATTCTTATTTATTGCTTTCTTCCCTGATTTCTTACTTTAGAAAATTGGTACACATTTATGTATCCTTATAAAGTTTTCAAAAAATATAAAAAGGAAATTTGATTATAACATCTGCAACTTATATAATATTTTGATATTAAATAGTAAAATGCCCTTAAAATAACTGAGTGCTTTTCTAGTACTGACTCACATTATTTAAAATGTGTTTCAAAATTTTATCCCATATTTTATTATTATCATAGTGAAGTTTTATTGGCTTGTTACTCTGATCCTTATGACCTGAGGATCAGAAAGCTAATGACACTCCCAAAGTAGGGAAGTAATAGGAATTTAAACTGAGATGTTTGTTTTCATTAATATTCATATTTGTTTTGATTTATTCAACAAGAAAGTTATCACGTGTTACATACTAAATAAAAAAAACATAAAAAGAAAACTCTTCCATAATCGTAACATATAGATACTAATAATTGGTAATTTCTGTAGTCACTTCTGAGTTTTAAATATGTTTCACTTTCCAAGTAGGAAATGTTTTACCACAGTGGAAAGAGCTACAGAACAACTAGAGACTAAATAGTTCCTATGTTTTAAGTATTTGCTTACTTTACACCATCTCTCAACTGCCTCTTTATTTTCATTCCCCAAGCCTCATCCCTAATTTCAAAAGCTTTATTTTTAGATTGAACTAAATTTTATTTTTAAATTTTTGTTATTCTCCTTCTATATTTACTGTTAGTATCAGTTTAATTGCTGCTTCAATTTTAATTTCTCTCCTCCACAAATTATAATCCATTTTTAAAAAATCTATGCTTTAAGCCTATTTTTAAACTTGTTTTGATGGCACACGCCTATAATCTGAGCACTCTGGGAGATTGAAGAAGAAAGACTGCAAGTTCAAGCATACCATGGTTATTTAGAGATGCAGTGAGACCCTGTCTCAAAATGAAAACTAAAAAAATCAGCTAAGGATGTAGCTTATTATCAAGGCACTGGGTTTATTTCCCAATAACAGACGAACACATACATCCACGCATGCACACATGCACGCACACACACATAGATACACAATATTTAAGGTTCCTCTTCAACTATACTAAATAATATTTAGTATCATAATCAACATAATCAACATAATCAAATTCATTTTCTACCATCAATTCCAGTGCCAAAATCAACTCTGAACCTAGCCTTTCAATTATCTATCTCTATTTATGGATCATCTGTTTATTTTTTATTCTTTACTACTATATTCTGAGTCACAAAATTAAAGAATAAATTGTATTCAGAAGAAAATAGATCAGTAGGAAAAAAGCTGTGTGTTGAGTGGACAAACACTGTAATGCTTACCCTGAGAACCACTAACTTGTGTGAGTGTGTAGTATTGAGAATTGACTCCACTGAACTACATTCTCAGCCCTTTTCTTATTTATTTTGAGACAATGTGTTACTAAGTTGAAAACCACAAAAATTTGATCCTTTGTTTCTAAACTTGGTGTACACTGATCACATTCACTTAAATGCTGTTTAAGGAATAAAAGGTCCTGACTGAAAGAAATGGCAGAAGAAGTTATTTTTAAGAGTAGTGAAGAAAAGAGCAGAATCTTATTTTAAAGTCCTTTTTCTCATATTAACCTTCCAGAAAGGAAATACAAACTATATTTACTATTATTTTATGTAATGATATATACCTTGCAATCTTTTCCTTTTCAAAGTTTACTCTACTTTATTAATTTCTCCTTTTGATCAAAGCAAAAATGTTTGCTAATTACTCTATAGCAGTTTTATCCTCTCTTCTGTGTTAAATGTAATGCCTATAAAAGCAGATTAATATTCACTTAACAGCAAGTGATTCAACTCTTATAAAAGCAAAGATAGCTATAGGACAAAAACAAATATTATTGCAGTGTTACTGAAGTTACTTAAGAATGATGGAATGTGAAGGAAAAATTTGTTATGCTTTGGAAACAAGTCCTAAAGGAATCCTTAAAAGAGAATGAATGAATAACTTATAAATATGTTAGTTTTATTAATATAGCTTTCCTTCAAATAGCACAATGAACTGTTTTTGATGGGCAAAATATGAAATCTATCCATTAACCTTGATACAACAAATATGGAAAGCTTTGGTTAGTCCTCAATAACTGGAATTTATGATGATGAAATATTCCAATATATCTGTATCTATGTATTTGTTTGCTTCTTGCAAATTTATCTTAAGCTTTACAAGCATTTTATATAGGCTAACTTTTTATGTTTTCACAAATTTTTGAAACTCTTATTACCAGATTTCTTCAAATAACAGGTAAAAATATCCTTAAGAACCCAGTATTTGAGTACAAAATATTTTCTCAATATATTCCCTTATTTTGAAGGTCTACAACAGTTGTCTACCCAATTTCTCCTTTGTTTTGTGGTTCTTTAAACTTTTGCCAATACATTTTACTTCTACACTTTTGTCATCTTTTATCTTGTCAGCTTTATTTTTTTATTAATTAATTTTACTGATATATTTTAAGTATACATAATGATCGCATTCATCATAGGGAATTTGTGCCTGTACATGATCTAGTTTGATTCTTTCTACTCCCCCACACTTCCTTCAACGTAACTTTATAATCCGCTTTCATGTGGCATAAAATTACCCTTCTCCATGCCTCTTTCCTTGCAAATTGTATTAGAATTTTGACTATTATAACCAATCCATTCATGGTGGTCACCTTACCAAAATCATTGTACCACGAGTATCATTTCCACTTAGTATCAAACTTAGTTTACCTTTTTAAAACTCCACATTTCTCCTCAAACTTGCTATTTTCTAAGCCATGTGTTTAAATGTGGTCAGTGTAATTTTCTAAATTATTTTGAATATACTTTAGTCCATTACTTAATGCTATCCCAATTATTAATTGATATAAATATCAGCATTTACTACTAATTTACTTCTGTTTTATAAAGTCCATTTGAATACATTTTTAATTTTGTATTTCTACTTTCAAAGTACAATTTGAGCCTGTTAATTTTTGTTTGCTTTTAAAATAAAACTTGAATGGATTTTCCCTTTGAAGCATGAACTAATGAATAGACTAATGTCAATGGCCTTGAGACTTTTTAAACTATATATGTTTCAAAATGATTAGAATTTTGAAAATAACTTGGATAGTAGTGGAATAGCATTAGAGTTCATTAAATTTTATCAAATGATGTGCCTTTACATGTTTACTTGCTTAAATTTAGAAAGTAAGCTGATTATACTAATGGCATGCAGGGATATGCCAGGTATGTTTTGCTTTCCAACTTTTATTGATGTTCACATTAACAACAATAAGGCATAGTCATCATGATCCAAGGACATAATGGAAATCAGTTTCTAACATAGCATATATTGTCCTTGAAACCTGAGCCAACAAAATGAGAGGATCAACAATACTTCACATAATAGAAAATAGATCAAGGGTATTCCAACAAACTCAGAAAATATGTCAACTATTATGCTTCAAAATCATTGTTTGAAACATTTTTTTACCTTAGTAGTCAAGAAGTTAGTTAATCATATTGCAATATTTGCAAATGTGTATTATTAGATGCGTAATATATCTTGTACAAGATAATTGGGAAGAACAGCATTTGCTGAAGAAATGTAGAGTTTTTTTAAAAAGTTAAGATGAATTTAATATTCATTTCAGCTTAGTATAGGTTTGCATCAAATGATTATATTATGTATAAAGAAAACGATCAAAAAATATATTAATGGGTTACATTTAGTTTATTTATGGTCCTTTTTCACAATAATATTGGTCTATCATTCACCTTTCCCATTTAATTAGAACATAGATAAATTGCATTAGTTTTGTATAAAATCTTTCTGCCTATGTAAAGTGCATACCTTAGTTCTAAAATGATATACATTCAATACAAATTTTTTTACTTGCCCTTGGAAAGCAACTGATTGTTCCTTTTTTCAGATTGCCTTGTAGTAGGAAGTTGAAAGACCAGTAATACACTTTTAAGAAATTGAATCAAAGCCATCTTCATTCAACTTTGTATGGTCGTTATCCTTGCCTTACTATACTAAATCATAGCTTTATTTTCCCTTTTACAGATAACCAATTTGTTTATACTCTTATACAAACATGGCAATATCTTAATATTACTTGTTAACTCTATTATAATTTGAAATGTTTTAACCTGGAATAGAGTGACTGCACTACATCTGTATTCCAAAGTCTGTTTCAGTTATAGTAATGGGGAAATAGAGCATGTGGAGTTTAATATAATGTCAATGATCATGTCTTTTCATTCATAATCAATCATACATTTTTTTAAACTTTGTGCTTATTGAAAACTTTGAAACCACACATAAGAATATTGCATTTTCTAACCTCTAAAGGAAGTTCTGTTTTCACCTCTCTGCCATGTAAGAGTTAATTCTGTTTCCTGTAGGGCTGCAATCTGTAAGTTAGGTCTGGAAGGCAGCATAGGCAACCTGGACTTGAAGTAACACTTCTGTTGTCAAGGGTTACTGATGGGGGAAGGGAAGGGACTGGAAAGGAAAGGAGTTATGGAAGTGAAAAAGGATCATAGCACATGCTATGTAAATTCAAATGCTATACATGTATTTGGAATAAGGGCTGGATTCTGTGATATTTTCACATTTTCTGTTTTCATTTATTTAGTTTACACATGGCTGGTGAATTCATGGACTGGTGGGCTTCTGACTTTATTTTATGTATCACTTTCCAATAGCATTCAGCTGGAAATTATTAGTGTAATAATTTTGTAATTAAATTTGAATTTACTATTACTATTTGCATGTAACTACAATGAATTTATGGTATTTTCCTATGTTGTAATGTCTCCAAATACCTTCCATGGGACTTGAAGGAAGGTCTGCATCATACCCATTTAGATGAAAATTTGTCTTTTCCTTCATAAAATTACAGTTCAAAGGAAACAGTATGCTTAAGAGTTTAGACTAATATCTATTAACTTTAGCTAATAATATTCTAATTTTTAAAATAGTTACCTTCACTGATGATATACTGAATTATTTTCCCACCATGTTATATTTCAGGCAGTTTCCAAGATCTGTCTCCTTTTAAATCTCCTCCTTAGGCCAATTTGCATTACTAGTAATAGAACGATTATGGTACAAAGAAAATGTGGTAATTAACATTAAATATTTGACATTTTGACGTTATTGATAATTTATTGATATATATTTTCATGTCAATATTCTTACAGCAGATATTTCTAAATTACTCATATGCACAGTAAATATGATACTCATGCCATTGTCATTGGTCACATTTTTGGTAACATTTGATGAATATATATGATGACTGTATCTCATGAATAACCCTCATTTTGTTTTCTTCCAATTTAACCTATTTTAAGTTACTGTATTTGGAGTACTTGTGCATTTTTCTAGAATAAAATTGGGTACATTTTATGTAAGTGAAGTGCAGAGGTATTTCATTATGTAATAATTCCTGGATTTATAGTATATCAGAATAATACATAATAGAAAGCAGAAAAAAAAAGATTTTTCCTGCCAAAAGTATCTGTATTTTTTTTTCCTCTGAAAATGTTCTTTTAAAATCCTTTGTATTATTAAAACCACCCTACGCAGAAAATTAAAAGCAGGTATGAAATGATAGATCACATGACAGGAGTTTAAATGCGACGATTTTCCCCCCTTGGTTAAACATCGCAGCAGGCATTACAATACCAGAGGTAACGAATCAATTAAATCCATTTTCCCCTCCGCACCTCCAAAGCCGCGGGTGTAGCGTTGCCTCCTAGTTTATAGAGATGGAGCAGTAGGACCCAGGGGCCTCCGCAGCCACCAATAGAAGCGCACACTTGGCCCTATTTGTATGCAATGCCGTCTGCTCTGCGCATTAATAGTAATACAGATAACGGGTTTGAAAGAATTCTCTACTGAAGAAGGATTGAAAATTTTCCAGTGGCTGATACTGAGAAGGAACGAGACTTTACGCTCTCCCTATTTCCCCATTCTTAGGTTTAAAAGTCTCAGACAGCTTGTGCTTGGTTTAAACTCGGGAAGGTCTCCGTGCATAGCAAAGTTGGAGGGCTGCGCCTGCACCACCGAGCCGCTAGATTTCTGAACAGTCTTGCCCAAGGGTAAGTCATGAAAATGATTGCAAAGGAAGTGACAGCCGGCTTTAGAATTGTGAAAGGGGACTCGCTCGGTTTTACACCGGTGGTCTTTGGAGTGGAGAATGGGTGCGGAAAAGACCCAGCAGTTTGTTCAAAAATTGTGACTGATGCAGCAAGGTATTTTGGGGTATAATCAAAAACCTTCAGGCTAAATCGGAAACTGCAGCCTTACGCTCGGTCAGGATTCAACAAGTTTCCCTGCGGGGATGCGATGTTTATTTCCTTGCAAGTTCTGCAGGGCGTATGTTCTGGGTGGGCTGCGCCAGCTTAACAAAGAAGTTTCAGGATTTCTGTCTTTGCGGTGTGGCTGGCTTCACCCTTGTTTGAGAGGCTGCTTGTCGCATTTTGGGTTTCCTGGGGACACGCAGAGAAGTGCCTCTTGGGATCTTGCAAGCATCAGCTGCCCGCCTGCTGGGTTAGGGCTGGGCAAGTTTACAGTGAAATTTCGGTGTCTCTGAACGCACCGTTGTTCGCGATGTGCACTGAAGCACAGAAATCATCAGGCTCTCCGGAGCTTCCAAACTTTGAAAGCATTCTGCAAGAATGGATAACAGTGGGGACTTCGAAAATAATCATCACCAGGTGAATTTTGGTGAACTCTTGGTGATATGTAGGCAATGGGATGTTTTGAGACCTGCGTTTCCAAACCTACAGTTTTTTTGCGTGGAAACGCACTGCTGATGTGGAGATAGATGGGGGTGGGTGGGTGTTAAAACTAAGCCAAAGGGAGTTTATTTAAGGGAGGAGAAAAAAGAGGGAGGGAGGAGAGGAGAGATGAATGAGCAAGGTGCACCCCATTTTTCACACACAAAAACCACACGCGTGGGACGTGCCAATAAACTCTCCAGTTGGTGGCGTTTAGCTGGAAAACAAACTGCAGGAGGTCCAGGCGCCTGTGCGTTATTGATGGAGCGCTGCGCCCTTCCGAGGGTCCTTCTCGCTCCTTCTCGCTGCCCCGCTTGCCTCCTGGGATCCCCCGTGCCGGGACTGGGGTTTGGCGCGGGTGAGACTCAGCCCTGCAGCGCTGCGGACACAATGAGGAAAGACAGGCAGAGCCCTGCGGGCGGCCGTGCGGGG